>APFE030416109.1:44646-109761 GCA_000404065.3 Pinus taeda
AAGTTTGTTTAATTTCAATGTTTTCTACTGTTTAAGGAGAATTCAAAGTTATTGTTTGCTCTCCTTAGCTCCTCACCTCTCATTCCTGACCATCCACTTCAGTTAAAGGCATCAATACTGTCTCCTACCTCGCCCCAAAGAACCCCCTGCAGAAACTGTGTCCAATCCCCGCACCCAAAATTTCCCTCTCCTCAATTTGCCACCAAAAACCCAAAAACCCCAAAATCAAACTCTTTGATCAGTTTACTAGCCTAATATCAGTGTTACCCTATTGGTCATCTCATCTATTGGCGATTTTACGAGATAGACCGGAGAGAGCCTTCTCTTGCCCCGTAGGGCTAGCTACGAGGCTAAATGGTTTGATGTTTCCTTGAGGTTTGCCTTTCTCAGCCTGAGGTGAAATTTCAAGCGCTAACAGTATGGTCACAACTATCCATCTGAATGAGACATGTATATCAATATGATCATGTCACATCGCCTTGCAACCTGGACTGGTGTAATATGAGACCAGGGTCTTGTGCTCCAAACAACCCAATCAAAGTTCAAATCCTAACATGTGATTGAATGCGTTGAAGTTGAACATGCTAGAAAGTCACTTGACTATCGGCCAATAATGTGAATCGTTAACAAGTGCAAGAGAACCGCCAATAATGACAATGGATATCAAGGTACCAACATCACCGTTCACAAAATGTGAATAAAGGAACTGCTATTGAACACCTGTGAAATCACTTGATCGAAAGCCAATGATGTAAGCTTGTCACCGAGTGCGAAGAACTTGTCATTAGGGCATGCAAGCTCTAGGGTATTGGAAGGGAGTCTTTCAACCATCTTCCTGGATAATGAGTTGAAGTCGATAGTAAGCGACCTTGTTGAAGGAGGGCCATGATGTATCCCACATCATCGACATGAGACACGGGATGCAAATGATTTCAGATGATACAAAGAATCAAGAGTAAGTGTAACTACAGAAGGACTAACTCTTGAACATATCGACAACACAACTCTGGAGTTTGGTAGCTTTTGGATCCATAGGATCAGTGGTCATGATGACATGGCAGAGATCAAATGGAAGGAAAAAATGTATGGCCCAACCCAGGAAGGTCAATGATGAAAAGGAGGATATCCCAACCTGACCTGAAGCATAAAGTGTCTTGTTCAAGAGTGAGCTGCTGACATGAATGATAGAATTTCCAATTTCCCCCCACCATTTCTGGTGGGTACCCCAATTATTTTTGATTGCAAGCTTGAAGGGGATAACATGTGCTTGCACTGTAAGTTCATCCTTCGGACGAATCTGACCTAGTAAGTTTAATGAGCCCTAGGAAGGAGAAGCTCATGTCCATCATGGTGACGAATCTAATGTCGTTTAATATTTTAATGAATCCAATAAAGGGGTAACTCAGTATCTTTTTCATGTTTAGAGAGTGTGAAAAAGACACAGAAAAGAAAACTCCACATGGTCCCTTTTCGTACATTTGTGTCTCTCGAGCCTAAAAAAGTAGAAAAAAATACTTGAGATAACTTCTTGACCATTTCAGTCAAGGAGTACCTTTTTCATAAATAGTTCATCCCAGCTCGAGAAAGGGGCAAACATATACTAGGTGAATGATGTTTTACAACCTTTAACAAGTTAAAAAAGACAAGAGCTCGACAATATTTTCAAGTTTATGTCAGAAAAGAGCTTGAAAACAGACCCCCCATTTTTATTCTCTTTTATGAGTCAAAAAGGGAAAAATACTCGGTGATATTTTCATTTGATTTTTACGAGTCAAGAAAAGAGCTTAAACGTGACTCCAGTACCATCATCGATAACCCGTTACCTATTTCTCCACAAAAAGTAAATGCATTATCCAGGTTCTAAGGAAAAATAGGTCAAAAATACTTAAAAAACTCTAATATTTAATGAAAAATGAATAAAAGGAGGAAAAAATAATTATTTTTTACCGTTTACCATTTTACCTTTATGTGAAGAGCTTTTTACCCACTTGTGCCCTAGTTTTTCAGGAGCAGATTATGGGAGATTCAGGAGGCCATTCATCGAGCCGTCAATTGCAGGTAAAAGCCAAGACCTTAAGCTCCATTTTCATGTTTATTTTACCTGTTTTTAACCATTTTTTGGGGAGATTCTGACAAAAAAATTTCGCCCTTGGTCAACGTGATTTTCGGGCACAGATTCACGCTGATCGGGGGTTATTGAAATTGTCAAGCGTGCCGTCGGTGCTACTTTTTTTAAAACAGTGGCACTAGTGCCGTGAACAATTTTTTTGAAATTTTTTTCCCAAATTATCCATTTGAATCCAAATTTCTCTGCCCAAAGATGTTTATTGACTTGATTATATGGTTTTTGCAGGGAAAAAATTGTGAACAAGGGTGGATTGGAAGGAACGTGAGCATGAGGACATTGACACTCAAGCAATGAAAAACGCAAATTGCTTGAATGGTTTGAGGAACTATGGGCTCCCCAAATTCTTCCTTACACCAAGTCTGTGGGCTCAACCCAAATTGCTACGGTATCTGATCAGTCTCTAGGACGTGAATTGGGAAGTTTTCATGATCCATGACCAAGAACTGGAGTTGGAAACTTCACACATTTATTTCATCACAGGACTATCCTGAAGAGGGGATCTAGTCAATTTATATGGGTCAAGGCCTATTGGGGCAAGTGTGACCATGCTACTTGTAGAACACTTCCCAGAAGCACTCAAATAAAAAATTAGCAGGATTGAGATCATGACTATTCGGGATCTTCTGCTGAGAGTGTTACTGTTGACCATAAATAGATTGGCTAGGGCTCAAGTGTAGCATGAGACCAACAAGTCGAAGTTTCAGTATGCTATTGACTATACAATGCCCACTATCTTCAACTGGGCGTAAGTTATGAAGGTCAACATGAAGTGTCAGCTATCAAAAGCTAAGGCAAGAAACCTAAAGCAATTCTACTATGGGTCTATTCTAGTGATCTTCTTCATGGAGTGGGTTCCACTGTTTCACTATTAGCTGGCTGAGGTGGAGCCTCCTTGCTACGAGACCCATAGATGGTCCATTTGAGTGTGTTGATGCCTAAGATTACCGGGGGCAAACAGATGTCCCATAAGCCCACCTTCTTCTTGTGGTTATGACAACAGCTGATCGTAGTGGAGGATTGGCCTTACAATGGTACTGACTTCCGCGGTGATCTGGATATGCCGCTCTCAGAGGGGGAGGATTATGATGATGGAGGTGAAAAACAAACAATTTTAATTTTTAATTTTTGATTGTTTTTGAGATATATGTGTTCATGAAATTTTGATTTTATGAATGTAGATGTTGGAATAGAATGCCCTGCTGGGATGTCCCCAACTGCCAAACATGTTTCTAGTTAGATGTTTCTCTTTATCAGGAAGGAAGTGAAAATGAGGAGGAGATCACACAAAACCTCAAGGGATTCACCCATGGTATCCTGGAGTATGCCCGGATGGGTGACGTCCCATGCCAGTATCAGAGGCATACGATGGGGGTATCAGATTGGATTCGCCGACTGCTGACTCATGTAGTGCGGGCAGTTACATGCTACAAAGACAATCATTAGTGCAGAGGTCCAACATTCCACATTTTTGAGGCCTGCAAGCCACTGATGTATTTGAATACACATATTATTTTTAGGGTTTTGATGTATGATAAACATTATCGACATGTATACATATATATGCTATACTTCCTTTCTTACTGTGGTACACATGTTTTGTGTTTTGAGTTTTTACATGTTTCG
This sequence comes from Pinus taeda, assembly GCA_000404065.3. Lineage (NCBI taxonomy): Eukaryota > Viridiplantae > Streptophyta > Pinopsida > Pinales > Pinaceae > Pinus > Pinus taeda. The sequence goes on from APFE030416109.1 coordinate 48,398, forward strand.
CAAATGTGTTTCCAACACATAATTAGCTAGTGCATCTGTTAATTTATTCCTGTGTCTAGGAATATGATGACATGTAATGTAATCAAAATTTCTCTCCAGTAGACGAATACATAGATACATTCTCAATATTTAAGGGTTTTTGACAGAATATTTCTTGTTGACTTGAAGAACAACAAGATGTGAATCAAGGTTGACAACCAATTCTCGGATGCCAAGAGCGATAGCTTCTGACAACAATTCGATAACTACACTATACTCAATGACGTTATTAGTTGTTCAACCTAGAGAAATACCTTGAAGATTAGTCAATTCACCATGGGGGTCATAAATGGCCCATGTTTCGAATGATAGATTCCGAGTACTATGGAAAGCACCATCAGCGAAATCGATGTGAGGAGACACCAACATATGCAAAGTAGGCATAAACATAATAAGTAGGAAAGTTGCTTGCAAAACACACACCAAACGACGTTGTACAAAAATTAATAACATGTTATTGTACAAAAGTAACCATGCAAAATGACATAAGCATAGTAATTTTTGAGATAAAGCCCATTCTTGGGCTTGTCTATGGGATTGCCCTCGTAGTCAATAAGCTCATAGGCCCTTTTTTGTAACACACGTTTAATAATGTAGGGCCCATGCCCCATGGGTTCAAACTTTCCTGCCCCCAGCTTATCATTAGCTTGATCATACAGAAGAACCAAATCGCCCTCAGAAAAAGCTCGAGGAGAGACAAACTAATCAAAATGGGACTTGACCTACTTTTTCTATGCTTCGATGACCAAAGCAGCGAGACGACAAGTCTCATCCAGTTATTGTAAGAATAAGAGGTGCTCTTCCTAAGGTGATGTCTCAGGGAGAAGTTCAATAGCTAGCTTGAGGGATGGAATTTTTCACTCAATTGGTAAAGTTGCTTCTAGACCGTAGACTAGCAGGAACGATGTGAATCCAGTTGTGTCCTTGGTCGAGGTTCGGTAAGCCCACAAAGCTGAAAAGAGCATGAGATGCCAACTTGACTTGTGCATCCCAATGGTGCACTGAAGCATTGTAACCAAGACTTTTTTCACAGCTTTAACTTGGCCATTAGCTTGAGGGTAATATAGGGTTGAGCCATCATGGCGTAGACCCAACCCAACGTAGACGTCAGCTCAACCATCATGTAATCTCAAAATTTGGAGCCATGGTCAGTGAAAATGGCCTGAGGCACTCTAAACCTGGGAATAATGTGATTTAATAGAAATTGAGACATTGTTTTACCGTCCGTAGAATATGTAGGCATTGCTTTGGCCCATTTGGTGAAATAACCCACAACAATGATAATATACCCATGCCCCTCAGCCGAACGAGGGTTACATGTCATATAGTCGAAGCCCCATATGGAAAAAGTACCAATGCTAATAACAAGGTGTAGGTGAGTGGGTGGGGCACGCATTTTACGCTGATAAATTTGGCACTCATGGCACTTGTGAACAGTAAGGATGTAATCCTTGAATATAGAGGGCTAAAAATAACCAGCACATGATGAGACCCATAAATGGGTAATTATATGGGCTCATTTGGCCTCATAACTTATCTTAAACCACCATTCTCATTAGTTTGTTGCATGTTTTTGATTAAATTTATGCTAATAGAGTGAGTTGGGTTAGTCATTATGCCATGAAGTCTAATGTGTGCTTTATGCATATTTTTGGTCAATTTTGAGACAAATTCAAAGGTTTAATGAGCATTTGGCAGCCAATATTCGAGGAATACAAGGGAGAGGATCTATAGGTGGGTGTCCCCCTCATTGATGACCCCCTACTTTGAATCCTCCTTCAGAAATCTCGAAGCACAAGCAGCCACATCAATGCATCAAAGAGGTAGCCGAGCAAGTGAATGCTAGTTGCTGTCTATCTCAAGTCCTAGGAACCAAACCTCCCTGATTTTAGGAGAGCTATTGTGAGATCCAATTGTATAAATAGAGAGGCCTAGGGCTTCAGTAGTTTGTTCTATGTTAGTCAAATTTTTTCACTTTTGTTGCAACTTTTTCTCAGCTCATTTTGAGCTTACTTTTGTGGACAATCTTATGTAATGTGACTATTATTTTGATAATGAAGATGAAATATTTTTTGAGCCAGCATTGAGTTCTTCCAGAGGGCTGAAGCTCTTGGGTTAGGGCCCAACCCAAGCTACCCAACACCTCTTGTTTGTATTTATATGTCTTGTTGCAGTTCATGAATTAGTTGCTGTTAGATAGATTTCTTCCTTAGTAAAATAGGTTGCATTTTGGTGATTTACATAGCTGTTTCCATTTTAGTTTTCTGAAGTAGGTTAAATAGTGGTAAGAGAAAGATAAAAAATGGCCATCAACAGAGCCTTAACCTCCTTTCCTCCCTTTGGGACCATGAGATGAGGTCAAGACCCTCTTGTTGCCACCAAAAACACAGTTTTGCCTTCTCCATGCAATTTCTAGTGTTATAGTTTGATTTAGAGGTTAGTGCTTTGCTTCAGATCCATTTTGCCATACTCATTTCTATTTATACAATAAATCTCCATTCGTGCTTTCCTTTCCATATAGCATTGTTCAATATTCTATTTTCCTAGATCAGAATTTAGGTTAACATGAGATACAATTCTGTTTTTTTGTGCAGTTAGTTTCTTTGCTTGCTCAGTTTTAGCGTTTGATTTGTAGCTCTTTTCTAGTACATCTCTGCTCATAATAATTCAATAAATCAGCCATCACTATCTCTTTTTTCTACATGCTCCACAGGTCATTCACAGCCCCTCATAAATCTTAAATCTGCCCTAATTTGCTGCTTTTTTCTCATAAAATTTCCTCTCGTGCCTTGAAAAAATCCAACCATCATTCTCTTTCCTAATCCTTTTTGATGAACTTTGGACACATTAACACATCCCTCTAGTCTTCAGCTACCATTTCCCACAATTTTTCCATCTCCAGAACCTCTAAAACAACTCTCAACATCCTCTTGTAGATCCCCTACAGCCTCTTGTAGAAATTCCTGTAGGTGACTTTTTGATGTCCGATTGTAGGGAAAGCATCTAGAAGGTTACCAGAGGCCTCCTAGGACCTATCCACACCTTCCTACACCTTTACAAACTCCAAATACGCCCTCCATCACCACTTAATCACTGCCACATCTGCAAACAAATAAATTATATGCATGACAATTTCACATAAAAGACATAAAAAACCCAAAATAATGTTTTTTTTTTTTTTTTCTCATTTCCTTCTAGAAATAACTTGAATAGATGTTGTTTACTTTCTAATTAGGTAATGGCATTATTTTTATGGTTTTTCATCTCTCTTTCTGTAAAAGTAGGTTAGTTGGATAATTAGGGTTTGCTAGGGTTACTTCATATTTCAATCTTCTTTCACTTTCTGCAAGTAGAGTAGCCTCTGCGGAGTGATCTTTCCTTTCTTTCATCACACATAAAGCTTCTTCTGGAAATCATAGAAGTTGGCTTGAGCTCTTAGTGATCTTGCACCAGTTGACCAAGTGACAACCTGCAATAAGAACTAGTACATGTGCATACAACACTGTCGCTTCCAAGTTTGTTACGAACTACCGGGTTGATAAAAGTAAAGTAAGAAGCCCCAGTAGTTGCAACATTATTGCTACAATACTGGAAACATGCTGGAAGACTTCAAGAGTGAGATGTTGTAGAATCTTGCCATACAAATGGATACCTTGCATATCAAAAGGAAACAAGAGGGAGGAGAGAGGGCTTTGGCCATTTTTTGTCCTAGGTGCACCAGAAGGCATCCTAGGAATGAATATCCATTTAACTGTATAGAGGTTTGTTCAGTTGTGGAAGATCATTCTACACATAAGTGCGCTTCCTTACTTGGAATTAAAGCTGTACACCAAGGGGCCGAAGGAGCCACTGAACCACTCTATTTCATAAACCAAAGGAGACTGCATGGGCCTAGACCATACCAGTAGGGAATGAAATGAACATCTTAGGCATACTAAAACCCCAATCAAGCCACTTCCATACCTTCTTGGGGTCCCCCTGCTCATCCTTAATAGTCCACACCTCCTCCTTGGTCATATCCATCTCAATATCATGCCCAACCAACCACTCAGTCATTCCATTCCTATACTCAACCACAACCTTAGTGGAATGCATCTCATCAGGGGTGGAGGCCCCAGTACAACTCTCCTCCCACTCTTTTGCCTTCACCACCTACTCAACCATAACCATTGCCTCTTGCTCCACCAAGGCAACCCCAAATTCCTACTCAATCGAACCCAAACCTGAACAACAGACATGCTCAAAAAGTATATAGTGGGGAACCATCATGCCCAACCTATGTTGTGGAGATTCAAGAGATTAACCTTGGGAAGGTTCTCCCAGATAGCTAGCCTCCCCCTCAGGAGGTTGACGAAGATAAAGAGGAAAGTGAACCGAAAGCAATTCTGCCCTTTCCTGAGAGATTATCTTGAATAACACAGCCTACCCCAGAAGAAACTAAACTTCTGGGAGAATTGAAACAACTATGTGTAAAGATACCACTTCTCCAAGCCATAAAAGATGTGCCTATATACAATAATATGATCAAAGAGAAGTGCTTCAGGCATCTAGGTAGGTGCAAGAGAGATGCCCCAACCATCAATGTCATAGGACAACTGCCCGACCTGATGTTGGGGCAGGTAATCTGTCCGAAATATCTAGACCCTAGAAGCCCAGTAGTTGATGTCCACATCAATGGCACCATGATCCCACATACCTTGATTGATCTAGGAGCTACCATTAATGTGATGACCAAGGACACTATGCTCAAGCTCAAACTCCACGGCTCCTTGGGAAAGACCATGACAATATTGCAGCTGGTAGACCGCTCCACTGTGACCCTTGAGGGGATTGTGGAGGATGTGATGTTATCCATTTATTCTTGGGATTACCTTACTGATTTATTGGTTCTCCATCCAAAAGAAAAGCTCACTGGGTATCCTCTCATCCTGGGAAGACCCTGGTTGGCTATTACAGATGCCTGCATCAGCTGTCGAGCTGGGAACATGACAATCAAGAACGAGCATATGTCCAAGCTGCTAATCCTATACCCTCCTGCCCAACCCTTGTTAGAAAATGATCTACCTCTTTGGTTGGAGGAGGAGGATGAGGATGAAGTCTATTCTGCACCACTGTGTGCAATAGAAACTGCCATGGGGGGGAACCGCAAAATGAGGATGATATTATTGAAAGTTTAATTCAGAATCCACCCCTTAGTTTTTTTTCCATTAGAAGATATAGTGAAAGAAACACAAGACAATCCCTTAACTGATCTATGTGGGGCCAACCTGACCTTTCTCTGTGTTAAGAATATAGAGTTCAACCCAAAAAGAACCTTGAAAATCAACTCATCCCTATCCACCTCTCAGGAGAAGGAACTGTGTAGCTTATTGAGAAAACATTTAGATGCCTTTGTCTGGAGCTATAAGGAGATGAAGGGAGTGCACCCTTCAGTTTTTACTCATCACATATACATTAAGGAAGATTACAAACCAGTCAAGTAGCCTCAAAGGAGGATGAATCCAGCCCTCAAAGACATTGTCAAGGAAGAATTGTAGAAGTCACTAGATGTAGGATTCATCTACCCCATCTTTGACAGTGAATGGGTCTCTCCTTTGGTGCTAGTATCAAAGAAAAATTGTAAGTGGAGGATTTGTGTCGATTATCGGGAATTGAACAAGGCCACTAAAAAGGATCATTTTCCTTTACCTTTCATAGATCAAGTGTTAGATGGTCTAGTGGGGAAAATTTTTTTCTCCTTCCTAGATGGGTTTAGCGGGTACAATCGAACTCAAATAAGTCCGAAAGACCAAGATAAGACCACCTCACTTGTCCTTGGGGTACCTTTGCATATCGGGTCCTTCCTTTTGGTTTGTGCAATGCTCATGCCACTTTCCAGAGAGCAGTATTGAGTATATTTTCCAAGCTAGTTCATGATGCAGTGGAAATATATATGGATGATTTTACTCCTTATGGTTCTAACTTCCAGGAGGCTTTATCTAAAATGGGAAAAGTTTTGGACAAGTGTATTGAAATGAACCTGTCCCTCAGTCTGGAAAAATGTGAATTATTGATGACTAAAGGGACCATGCTAGGTCATGCAATATCTCAACAAGGATTGCAGGTGGACCCCAACAAAATTGCCATCATCCAAAGGGTCCTGCCTCCTCAAAAGGTGAGAGATGTCCAAAGTTTCCTAGGTTTGGTGAGATATTATAGAAGATTCATTATAGATTTTAGTAAGTTAGCCTCTCCATTGTTTGGTCTTTTGGGAAAAGATGTCGATTTCATATGGACTGACAACTGTCAGGAAGCCCTAGATACCTAGAAAAGTAAACTTGTGACTACCCCAATTTTGAGAGGCCCAAACTAGGCCCTATCTTTCCACATTCACACAGATGCATCAAACAAAGAAATAGGAGCAACCTTAGGGCAAGTTGATGAAAATTTACCTTATGCCATATACTTTATAAGTAAAAATTTGTCCAAGGTAGAGTTAAACTACACAGTCACTAAGAAGGAACTCCTAGTTGTAGTGCATTCCTTAAATAAGTTCAGACATTACATCATAGGCTATCAAACCTTTGTACACATCGATCATGCTGTAATTAGGTATTTAATGAATAAACCAGATGTAAATTCTCACATTATTAGATGGTTTCTTTTACTGCAACAGTTTGATTTAACCATTGTTGATAAGCCTGGTAAAGAAAATGTTGTTGCTGACTTTTTGTCTAGAATAGATTTTCCTGTAGGTGAGGAAGAATTGGTGGATGATAAAATGCCAGATGAACACCTATTTTCTATCTTAGTAATCTCTCCATGGTTTTCTAATATAGCAAATTACTTGGTTTCAACACAGTTCCCACCACACTTGTCCTCAAAAGAGAAGAGAAAGATCGTGAGGAAAAGCGCCCCTTTCACCTGGATTGGGGGCAATCTCTTCAAACTTGGCCCAGATAAGATCTTGAGAAGATGTGTCAGGGAGGAGGAAGTTTTTGAAATTCTCCTGACCTGTCATAACGGGCCTTGTGGAGGCCATTTTGTAGCAAAGAGGACTGCCTTCAAAATTCTGCAAGCAGGTTACTATTGGCCCACTCTTCATCAAGATGTGAAGAGATATACTAGCCAATGTGATCGGTGCTAAAGGATGGGGAAACCTACTCCAAAGGATGAAATTCCCATGCAACCTCAAGTGAATTTTGAGCCATTTGAGAAGTGGGTTATGGACTTTGTGGGTCCTATCAACCCTCCTTCAAAACAGAAACTATACATCATTGTGTGCACCAATTATCTAACAAAATGGGCAGAGACAAAGGCAATCAAGGCATCAACAAAAGAAAAAGTAGTTGAGTTTTTAAGAGAGCACATCTTCTATAAGTTCGGGTATCCAAGAGAATTGGTTACAGATCAAGGCAATCAATTCACTTCCAATTTGATTGAAGACATGCTCACACATCATAAAATCAAGCACAAGACTTCCACCCCTTACCATCCACAAGCCAATGGGCAGGTGGAAGTCACTAACAGAGCTTTGGAATAAATTTTGACCAAGGTAGTGAGCAGCAGCAGAAAATATTGGGCAGATCAATTGGTTGAGGCCACATAGGCCTACAACACCACATGGAAGACCACCACTGGGTTCACACCCTATGAACTAGTCTATGGGAAGAAGACTTTGCTGTCAATAGAATTTGAATAAAATACACTAAGGATGGTAGCTCAGCTAGACCTAGACCACAACACTGCATAAAGGGAAAGGTTACTCCAACTCAATGGATTGGATGAAAAAATATTGCAGGCCCTTCTCCACACAGAGGTAGTCCAGCTTCAAACGAAGATATGCCACGCCAAAAATTTCAAGGAGAAGCAATTCCAAGAAGGAGATTGGGCGCTGCTCTATGACTCAAGGTATAAATATTTCAAAGGCAAGATGACGACAAGATGGTTGGGACCCTACACTGTAGAAAAATGGAATGACAATGGTTCAGTTCTGATCAGAACTGTTGATGAGGAAGCCATCCCCATGCTTGTCAATGGACATAGGTTGGAAATTTACAAGAAGCCCCTCTCCAAGTGAGAGTTCATTGAAGATCTGAATAAGACAGTGTTGGTAGTGGAGTCGGTCTCAGCCTCCACTCCACCCACTCACTGAGAAAAAAGAACAAATAATAAGGACTCAAGTGAAAACCTCTATGAGGCGCTTGAGTCCCATCATTTTGGTGAAAACCTCTTTTGAGGCGACCCAGTGATGACAAAAACAAAAAAGAGTGAGAATAAGATCCCTGGATGAAAACCTCCCTTGGAGGCACCCAGGGTAGGCAAGTAGGGTGAAAACCTCTTGGAGATGCCCTAGTTGTCTTTTCAAAAAAAAAAAACAGAGAAAAAAGGAAGAGAAAATTGACTTTTCAAATGCATTGCAGGTTACGGGTGGACCACAGGAAGCAAGAGGAAATGCCACAAATCCTATTACTCATCCTCTATCCTCTTCTCCATCATTTCTAACCTTTTTTCCACCTCTTTGTGTTTTTTTTTCTGAAGACTGGGTATCCTACAAGAGGCCCTATGTATTCTACAAGAGGATCCTGTAGAAATCATAGAGAATCCAAAATAGATTTTAAAAATAGTTTGAGGAGCTGGGGATTTTCATGGAGAGAATTTAAGCCATCCTACAGCTATCCACCATCCTAACCATCCATCACACACTTTCACCACCTCATTTCCATTGATTTCTTTCCTTCCTGCAACAAAAACACAGAAACCAGTTTAAAAAAAATGAAATAGAAAATAACAACACCTCCACAACTCACTTGTAGCTTACCAAATCCTTATCCATTGCCATCAGGATCTTTAGTAGCATCCTTACAGCTCTCAACACAAGAGCCAACTAAAAATTTTAGAGGGAGAAGTAGCTACAGGAGAACCTGTAGGATTTCCTATAGCAGCTGATCCCCTTAAAATCAAGCTCCAGCAAAAAAATAGGTGCAGCCACAGGAATGCAGAGGATGTTTGAAGTAGGATTTAGCTAAAGGGAATCGGTACAAAACAAACAAGCCACATATCAAGAAGCAAAGAGCATACAACAGCAGGGATACAGGCATGCAGCACTGAAATCCGAGCATGCAGTAGCAACATAACCATGCATCACCGCAACATGAACATTCGACCTACAGGTAAGTGTCTAACCCTCTCCTCTATTGCGTCTGTATAATTCAAAAATTGCATGAATGAATGAAATGGTTAGGGTTAAACTAGAAAAGTGGCTAGTTCACTGGCCACCCTCATCCAGTTCGACTGTGCTCATCCAAAGATCCCACACACGTGTGCCTAGTCAACTCACAGAAAATCCAAAAAGACAGGCAGTGGCGGGTGTATAAACTCCGATGGGGAGTGATTGCGCGCAGAAGTCATGAGTAGTCATGATGACACAGCAGTGGGGACCAACAGTCCAAATAATGGAAACGTACCCTTTTTTCCACCTCACATCATCATCGGAAATATCTTGAGTAAACATAAGTATTCCTCCTCGAACTTATTCACCACCTTTGTTTTCATTTTATCATCGTCCCCACGGATACAACAATCTCCATACCACTTACATAGCCTCGAACTATCGTTCTCTGTCATTTTTAGTCCTCCTCCTCCTATTGGGGTTCTACAGGAGCATTATCGGGTTCTACAGGAGCAGTAACAGGTTCTATAGGAGAACCTACAACCATTTCTACAGGAGGGGCAGTAAGCAGTTTTACAGGAGAAAACATGGGGTTTTCGCTCAAATTCAGACTTGAAGAGGTAGAATCTGTACAAACCCACCTTGGATATTCATATGTGCAAGGAGTGATGCAATTTTAAGGATGAATTAAGCCTGAAAAGAAGAGGAATTGCATTAAAAAATTCTGCATGTTTCTTAAAAAAAAAAACACAGTTTTTTCTCTGTTCCCTGTTTCTGCAAAAAATTGTTGTCTCCTTCTCCACCTGGGGTGTTCCAAAAGATTACAAACATAATGATAGGGGGATTCATGAGGAAGGAACCCATAAATTTAGTCAGGCTCCATGAACATCCCGAGGTAGTATCCATTTTTACCAAAGCCAATTGGATGCCATTTTTTGAAAAATTTAGAGGGTATGATGAAGAAGTGCCTCAGGAGTTTACCCTTTCCTTGGTACCCCACTCAAAGACCCATGCCACTATTACTTTTAGAGGTCTCACCATGGAAATCAACCCATAATTTATTAGTAGGGTTACTAGTCTTCCACTTGGACTACCCTAGAGCAAAAATGAAAAGCCATTGGGTCAAGTTGCTAAGAAAACCTTCTTCCAACCAAATGAACATCCTGTAAAGGAAAAAAATGGCATCAGAAGAACAAGCATACGTTACCCTTGGGATAAGGTCAGTTACCAAATTATCAAGTACATTTCTTGTGAAGGGAGGTATAACATAGTTTATGGTTACCATTTCAGACTTCTGAATGAGCTAAGATATGGCATGGATATTCCCACACCCAAAAAAATCAACATTCCCTATTTTCTCCTACAGTCCCTTATAGACTCCAGCACTAAATTGAAGGCAGGAGGTCCAGATCAATTGGCTTACCATGGACTAATTAAACTACTGGTGGAAGAAGCCCTCCACACCTTCACAATCCCCATAGCCTGGGAGATCTTCAGAAATATGACAGGAGAAGATGATATAAATCCCCTCACATATGACCTCAGTCCTTCTCAAAGTGAGGGGGAAGATAAAAAAGGGGAAGATGAGGAGGAAACCAAAATAGAGAAGGAAGAACCTAAAATAGGGAAGGAAGAGACTAAAATGGAGGAGAAAATTACCTAAGTAGAGAAGAAGGAACCTAGGACAGAAGAGAAGAAAGACTAAAACAGAAAATAAAAAGACTAAACCAGAGAAGAAAAAGACTAAAGCAGAGAAGGAAGAAACTAAACAAGATGAGAAAGAAACCAAAACAGAGCTAGAGGAAACAAAGCTAGGAGAGGTAGAAAAGATAGAAGAAGAGGAAAAAGGGGCAAATAAGACATAAGTGTCTCCTGAGACACTAGAAAGGGAAGAAGAAGCTGTTCTTGCTACCCTCAACACCCCAGTTAAACCCAAACAAAAGAGGAAAAGGCCACCATCAATGTATTTCAGGGCTCGAAAAAGCACAAGAATAAAAATAGGGAAGCCACAACCATCCTCAGAAGAGCCTGTCATAATTGAAGATTCCCCTACTATCAAAAGGGAAGAATCTCCATCCAAAACCCCCATTACTTATGAAAGAGGAAGTCCTAGATCTTCCACTTGGAAGGAAAGAATAAAACTACAGGACTCAAAAATAGTCCTACAGGAGGCACATATTGCTCTACAGGAGACTCAGAAACTTGAGGAAAGGGCAGAAGAGCAAAGTAAGTTTAAGGATGAAACAACATAGATTCCATAACTTGACCCCCAACCTAGTTTGAGCTCTTATTATAATCTCCTTGAGGGGGGAAAATCATCCCACAGAAGTTTGCAGTTCTACTTTTCTTTGAGCTGGAGAAAGAAAGAGTAAGGAGCCATAGATGGATGCAAGTTGCCAAGTCCAAAGGGGTGGAATACGTTGGCCACATGGAGATCAAGCTTAGAGAAATGGGTTAGGAGTTGAGCACTAAAGACATACAGAAGCAATCAAAAGATCTCACTTGGAAGAAGAAAATGAAATGTTAAGAAAACAACTACAAGAAAAGGACACACAATTGGCATGCATGGCCAGATGGTCTATGGAGGCACTATAGTGCAGGAAACCAACAAAATCATATGCAGTATACCTCAAAGACCAGTGGCTATAGTTTCAAATCAAGACCTTGGCACATAAAGGCACCATGTCTTTTAAGGATTATAAACAGTTTATAGACCTATGTGACCAAAGTTCAGCAGAAGACAAGGAAAAGATAACAAAGTTTTATTTGCATAACTTGGCCCTCATTGATATGAACCTATGGGACCCCAATGCTAGGCTAGGGGATTAACAACTGATGGCCATGGGATCATGGATGAATCATGAGGAGAAAAGGGCAACATAAATCAAAAAGTTGATGGCAAAAGAGCAAAATGAACCCTTAATGATCCAAGCTGAGCTAGTAGACCCCATGGCTCTCATTAGTGTCCACCAGCTGCTTGCAAATAATCCTCAAAGTTCCCCTAAGTATATCAATGAGCAGGCCCAGGCCATTGCACATTTTGAAGACATGGAAAGATTAATTAGGGGAAGAATGTATTCATGCTTGTATGAGGAGGTGGAACACTCTCCCACACAACCTGCAAATTAGGGAGCATCACTCCCCAACAAGGATGAACGAAGCATTAAGTAGAGTGCCACTATACAAGCACTCTATGCAGAGTTTGAAGGCTAATTGGATTGGCCTCAAATTGAGTCCTCCACTGCTGCTAGGCCTACTGGAAGTTTTAAAAGAGGAAGAAGAACAACAACAGTGGGAAGAGGTGGAAAGAAAGGAGACATTCCATGATAAAGAAGAGGATCTCACATTAGAAGCGTGGGAAGTCAGGGAGACCTTCAGGGCCATCAAAGATGAGGAGATAGACTAGTTGCTCATAGGATGAAAAACACATTCAGTAGGGGGGTGATGACGAGCCCCATAAATGGGTAATTATATGGGCTCATTTTGCCTCCCAACTTAGCTTAATCCACCATTCTCATTAGTTTATTGCATGTTTTTGATTATATTTTTTCTAATAGAGTGAGTTGGGTTAGTCATTATGCCATGAAGTCTAATGTGTGTTATATGCAGATTTTTGGTCAATTTTGAGACAAAGTCAAAGGTTTAATGAGCATTTGGCAGCCAATATTTGAGGAAGACAAGGGAGAGGATTTATAGGAGGGTACCCCCCTCATTGATGACCCCCTACTTCGAATCCTCCTTTAGAAAACTCAGAGCACAAGCAGCCACATCAATGCATCAAAGAGGCAACTGAGTGTTGTGGCCACCAACAACCCCCCTTCTTATTTAGTGTTATTACTAATACTAAATAAGTGGGGACCCTTAGTAAAAAAATTTCAAAAAATCAATTACTGCTAACATTTCCTTTTTAATAAACCTCACCATCATAAACTTAGGAAAATACCTTTGCAAAATCTAAAAAAGCTTAAGTTTCATAATGAAGAAAGATAAAATCACTCCTTAAAGAATATCACATCGTAAAAAGGATAATAGGATGCCTCCTTACAAGCCAAAACTCTAAGATTGTGAGACTGCGTTGCAAGATTACATATTTTAAAAACATATATATCGCATTGCATGTCTTAAAACACAATTACATTAAGAAAAATCGCAGAAAAAGCTGATATGTGACGACGCATATCATAAAATTGCACATCACAAGAAATAAATTAACGCGAAATAAGCACACACTGCAATTATGCGATATTGCGACCATGCGACATTGCGATATTGCGATATTGCGACGTTGCGATGATGCGATACAATGATCTACGATATTGTAAAGCAAATCGCAAAATCGCTCCATCGCAAAACGTTTCGGCTCACTATTCGAGAAAACTCTTTGTTCTTGACAAACTCATGGCGCGAGAAATGGCTTATCAAACTTGTTCAGAAGGGGGTTTGACTAAGGATTTGAAAGAAAAAAAGAAGGCTATTTGGCCACAATTTCCTGTAGCCTGTGGAGCCTTTTCATTATTTGATGTAGGCAATGCATTTGAAGAAGTGAATAATATAACATGTCTACAATTGTTCAGGTTCCAAAAAAGGCCATTCGATCCTTATGACATTGCGAAGAATTTCACTGCCGCAATCAAAATAAAGGTATTTGCTAAAGAAGAAGATCGTTTTGACGATATATTCCAACAGAAAAGCACACTTGAAGAAATTATGCACTCAACTCAAATGTGGCTCCCTCCGGCAGAATTTTAGCAGTTCAAAACATACAGGGAAAGAAGGCTAGCTAATGCCCTTCCAGAAAAATTATGCTTAGAACCCACGAAGGAACCAACTCCAAGTATTAGCCTCAGTGAAAGTTCTCGTACAGATAAATCTAAATCCAAGTCCGGAAAAGAAACATCAGCACATTCTAAAAAATCCGAAAGTGACCATGGTAAAAGTGAAGGGTCAGTAAAAGATACTGCCCAATCAAAAGAGCCTGCACAGCAACTGGTGTTAACCTCTCCGCAAGTAGATCCTCCCCCTCTCATCGGTCAGCCACCATCTGATAGAACTGATCTAGACAAGGAATGGGAGACCTTCAATTATCTAATCAATCTTGAAGGGAAAAGTACAAAGATACCTATAAGTAATGTAGAGGCAACTGAAGACATGGTCACAGGAACAATCAACAATATCTCGGATATGGAACATATTCCTATCACCCCCTCATTTGAACTTATACTCAAGATAGAGGAGATTCCTCCTCTTGATGTATTTTACAGTCCACAACATAAAGTAGTAGTAAGAAAACAAAGGAAGAAGAGGAAATTGGATAACGCGATCTCTCATGACGCAGAGCAATTAGATGTCTTGTGGCAAAATCCTACTACTAATCCAACTGAGAATCTTACCAAATTATCCCAAATCACAGGAGCTTATGCTTTTGCAACTATTGATAAAGCAGCTAAGGTACAATAACTCCTGAAAGAAAAGGAAGATTTGATACAAGTTTTGCAGCAACAACTGCAACAAGCCAATGCCAACAACGAAGCACAGAAAACGGTTGAAAGACTACAACAGTAATTCCAGATAATGCAGGTAAGCTACCAAAACATTTTGGCTCAGAAAGAAAAACAATTACAGGAGATACAGAAGATGCACAAAGATGATCCCAAGCTTACAAAATTCATCGCAGAGTCTATTTCCTTGAACGACCAACTAATACAACAACAGGAAGCATTTGGCCAAAGGATTACACAGTGGAAATCGTATTGTGAAACAAGTGATACAATCACCAATCAAGTCGTAGATCTACCACGTGACTATGATTTAATTGATAGATGAGTTACTAAATATTTGGCTTGGCAAGAAACATAGGATGGAAAAAGAGCAGGTTCACCAATGATAAATGACAATCATAAAGAAATTCTCTTTAACAAATGGGATACACAGATTAGAGAAGCTGAGCAAGCAACAGAGGAAGCATCTACAACAGCCAACATCCTTATTGATTTCATAAATGAGAATTTGCATAAAGCAAATCTAGTCTCAGAAACAACTCCAGGTTATCTACCAAAGGTACAACAACTACAAGCAGAATGGAAATGGAAGGCGCAAGAAAAGGAAGAATCCATTAAAAGATTAACTAAGTTGAATTGGGATTCTTACTGGGCTTATTTAGTGAAACCACATAGCCAGTGTATGACTCTCAAGAGCATCATCAATTTTGCCGAAAAGATGGCACCAGCTCTTGCTGATTCTGTTTTCACATGGCAATTAAAAGCTGAAGTTGGCCAACCGACTCTTCTCAAGCAAATGATGAATGCTTGCAATGTTAAGGAGCAGATACAGAAATAGTTAGATTTTAGATATTAGATTTAATTTTAGAAATAGTTTTGCTTTATCTTTGCCTAGAGAAAGGACGACCATTTAAACCGTATCCTGTATTTTTGTAAATAAGTTATTTTTTGTAGTTAGTAGTATTTAAACCATTCTCATGCATTTAGAGAAGGGTCCAAAAATTTATCAAAAACTTGCCCTCAGAAAATGCACTTTTTCACCCTCCAAAGAGGTTTTGATGAATGAATGGAACATGATTTATTGATTTTTGCGTTTGATATCTGCTACTGATGTTGCATTTCTGTACTCTTAGTGGATGTCGGATTAAGAAGAGATAAATTGTTATCGCTTGAAGCTCATGAATAGAACTAGTTATAAATGGAACTTCTATCTCTTAACTGTTTCTATTTCCTGTGTTAAAGTGATATTTAAGTTCAGTTGTTTATATGTTAATGCGTGAATTCTTGAGTTATCATTTGACACTTTTGTACGGTGATAGCTATTTATTTGTGCTTAATATATGAATAGCTTACTGTGTGATATGTTTTTCACAACCGTTTCACCTAACTTTTTATGTGAAGTGGTTTATCTACGTTGAATTATTTTCTTATAATAGTTGAATGATCTTTATTACCGATTGTTATTTGAAATCATTTTAGATCGCACAGAAGAAAGATTACACCCCGGGTTAGTATAGACTTAGAAGTTTTTGTTTTATTAGAATCCAATTGCATGTCATTAGATTAAAGTTATAATTAGAGCATCTTAATTAGGAACTGCTAAACCAGAAACATCAATCTTTCTCACACACACACTTGAATTGGGAAACTGGTCCCATATCCCCAGTCGGACCCGCTATACCAAACGGAAAAGGAGCTGCCAACCAAGGTCCGGACAGGGTGGGTATCCCCCTTGTTGCTGACCCGATTTTCGGGGCTTCAACATATTTGGCGCTAAAAGGAGGGTCTAAAATAAGTTGTTTGATGGAGCCTTTTCAATTTTAACATTTTCTTTAAATTACGATCACTCCTCTTCCAATTTGGAGTTGTATCCATGTACGTGCATCTTCCAATACTCCACCCAAAGTGGTAAGACTCTTGTCTCAGGAAAAATTCAATGGTAAGAGAAATTCTTCTGCTTTTAATCATGCCCTTCAATTTATTCAAAATGTTTCAAATTCCAATTTTCAAGGAATTGATGAAGGCATTTTATGCAGAATTTTTACTCTCACATTCATAGCAGAAGCTAGGAACTGGTGTAGAACTCTCTTGATTGCCTCAATTCACAACTGGGATCAATTTGTCACAATTTTCATTTGTAAATTTAACCGCTATGATTATGATCAGGTATACGATGAGATTGAGTATCTACGAAAATATAATGAGTCAGTTAGAGATTTTAATATTCGATTTCATTTGAATTGTTTGAAATTTAATGTCGAGAATGAACTCATAAAAGAAGAACCAGATTGGTTTGAACATGATTATTCTCCAACTCCTATCCCTGATCCATATGAAATTAGTCCAAGCTTTGTTCAATTCCCTTCTAACACAAATGAGAAATCCAATTTGGATGTGCCAATAATTGTAACAAAGAGGTTTCACAAAGCTTAGAAAATCTTTCTGATCAAGTACAAGGAAACAATAGTAGCAATTTTGGAGAATGGATCACCTTGAAATATGAAAGCACGTTGGAGGTAAATTCAGAAGACCAGATTGCAAATCAGCAAGTATAAGCAACAATCGAGGTAAACAATAGCATGCAAATAACTGTACAAATTTCTGAATCTTTCCATGATGAGCATAACACACAAGAAATCTCAAACATAAATATTTTTAAAAGCATTATTTCAGGATCACATTTTTTTCTTTATCCTGATATTTTTAATGATGGTAATTCTTTCCCTCTTGGCATTAATGATATTTCAGAAAATACAGAGGCTGATCTAAATCAAACACCATTAAGTTTTGATCAAGATAGAGAAGTGAAGACTGATCATTCTTTTTCCATTAACGAACATGAAATTCTTGTCCCTCTTTGTTTTGATACATTGGGTGAGATTGAAGGGAAATCTAGGGAATATGCTGAAGTCATTTACGATAATTACTTTGACATTGAAGACGTTGATTTTTCTCAAGGAAATCATCACAAACTTCAAATAACTTCTGAGAATGAGAGATATTTTAATTTAGAAATTATTCCAATCAATCCTCATTCTAAAACAATGAATTATCTTCATGACTTTAATATTCAAGAGAATTTTCCAATTTATGATTCATATCATGATTAAACCTTCAAACCTGTTCATAATCATAATCCTATTTCTAATTCACAAGTTGGAATTCGAAATTACTCAAATTCCATAATTCTGGCCAATCCTTGTGAAAGAGAAATTATTTTAAGAAGATCCCAATTGTGCTGTAACAATAATTGTACAGATGGTCATTTCAGTCTATTTTCGCTTGCTCACTTATTTTGTATAAAATCAGATTTATTTTCATATTTTAATTTTCAGGTTTTTGATACATTACGCTGACATATTGAGCACCTTATTACCAAACATTCAATTAATGTATTGCCTTGTTGAAAAATTGAAATCTCTCAAAAATATAAAAATATATTTCAATTGCAAGCGATGTCAATGCTTTATCAAAAGTTTCTTCCTTCTCGAAGACAATATCAACAAGAGAGTGTATTTTTAGAAATTTGCCAGCAATTCAATTTACTTACTAACTTTCTGTTTACTTTGAAAGATTTCCATCCATTCTTCATTGATTCATTCTCTTCATGGAAAACTACCAATAACTTAACATTTACACATATCACTAACAATATCATCCAGGCCTTAGAATCTAAAAATTCATATCCTCAATATGGCCTGTCATCTCTTCATCTCAACATTTCCCAATCCTTAGCAGAGATCCATCTAGATTTCTATGATCCAATTAGTATTCAATTGGAAAGAAAATTTCATGAAAAGGAGATTTTAAAGAAACTTATAACAACAGTTGTACATTTTGATGTTAGATTTAATGCTCTTAATTCAATAAGATTTTTATTCTTATTACTAACATTCGAACTGTATATGTATGCAGGAATAAAAATGAGAGAATGGTTACACTGGAAATATGACTATACCTAGTCATTTTCATGTACATGTTTAGAATAGGAGTAGAATTAATTTAGTTAGTTTGTTTATATAGATAATTTATCTTTAATAGTTCTGTAGATTAAAAATAAATGCAACAATTAGCCCTTTTCATATCATATATATGTGCAAGGAAATATTTACTTCTCATCAGAAAATTCCTAATTCTTCCTTAAATATTTCTTCCATAATAAAACCAGTTGAGAATGGTTACATTTGGCATTTACAAAATAGACACCAATTCTCTTCCATATTTTGATCTTTCGCTTTTATAAATAGTAAATATTTTAGAAAATTGATCTTTATTATTGAAAGATACAGTTAAAGGCTCTAGCCTAGATATGATACTAGTTTCAACTTCATAAAATTTGATGAAAACAACCTTTAGTGAGAAATTGTTTTATATCAGTGCAATGAAAGGTATCAATAACAAAATAAAGATTCTCTGTAGAACAACTCTTTCCAAAAAAACTCTACTATTGTCATCCAGAGCTATCTTAAGGAAACAATGACTTCCTCCCTACTAAGGAAATCACAATTTTCAAAGGAACAATCCAAGGATACACTTTATCTTAAAGAGTGAGAGGTCTCATCATGAGTCGGCTTATCATAATCACAAATATTATAACTCGCTGACTTTGCCAATACTGCATATCATAACAGGGCAATGACTCAAGATTGTTGCAATCAAGAGGCAAGGGGTCTCATCACGAGCTAGCTTGTTCAAAAAAGTTATAAATCAAGTGAATGACTGTGTCATACATTGGCTATCAAACCAAGACATTGTTCTTTAAGAATAAAAGAAAATCAAAGCAATAAGTGTAGATGTGAATTATTCTTAGGGAATTGTAGGTT
Organism: Pinus taeda; assembly: GCA_000404065.3. Lineage (NCBI taxonomy): Eukaryota > Viridiplantae > Streptophyta > Pinopsida > Pinales > Pinaceae > Pinus > Pinus taeda. Next base: position 67,909 of record APFE030416109.1, read on the forward strand.
TCTTTAAGTAGGATATAGGATCATTTCTAGGTAACAGGTAACCCTGTTGAGGCTATGAACGCTTGATGGCAGCAGAGGCTCTATCTACGACAAATGAGCATATCTAAAACTGCTTTATAGAGAAGACTTTGTTTTAACTTTATAAACTAAGTAATGGATGATGTAAATACAAGGACTAGCTTGAGGAAGCAAATAATCAAAGCTGAAAATAGTTGAAACAAAATATCATTGACAGGTTAAAGCATAATGTACTTTATCTTTCTATAATAAAGTTTAACTTCCTGGAAAATTTTCTGTTTTGGAAGTTTAGAAAATTCAAAAGAAAGACAAAGATAATTGGTTCTTCCAAGTGAATCGCCAATTGTTGTGGCCACCAACAACCCCCCTTCTTATTTAGTGTTATTACTAATACTAAATAAGTGGGGACCCTTAGTCAAAAAATTTCAAAAAATCAATTAGTGCTAACATTTCCTTTTTAATAAACCTCACCATCATAAACTTAGGAAAATACCTTTGCAAAATCTAAAAAAGCTTAAGTTTCATGATGAAGAAAGATAAAATCACTCCTTAAAGAATATCGCATCGCAAAAAGGATAATAGGATGCCTCCTTACAATCCAAAACTCTAATATTGCGAGAATGCGATGCGAGATTACATATTTTAAAAACATACATATCACATCGCATGTGTTAAAATGCAATTGCATTAAGAAAAATCGCAGAAAAAGCCGATATGCAACGACGCATATCGCAAAATCACACATCGCAAGAAATACATTAACGTGAAATAAGAACACACTGCAATTATGCGATATTGCAACCATGCGACATTGTGATATTGCGATATTGTGACCTTGCGAAGATGCGATATAGCGATCTGAAATATTGCAAAGCAAATCGGAAAATCGCTCCATCGCAAAACCTTTCGGCTCACTATTCGAGAAAACTCTTTCCATAAAACGAAACTTGGTTATGTGCTTTAATGCTAATTAATGATCCAGTTGTTAATAAAATATGGTTTTGCGTTTATCAAAGAGCCAGTTCACGTAAGGTGGTATACTGTTGCATGTCTTTGGCATTTAAAGCTTTCCCGTCACTATTCTGTATCATTACTCTCACCTCACTTGTAAACTGCAGGAACGAAGAACAAAGAAATATATAAAGCAGTATACAAGATACTATGGGGAAGAAAGGCAAGGCTCTGATGTCTAAAGATAAAGAAATGGCGCCATTATACACAGACACCGCCTGTAACAGAGAAGCGGGTATTTCCACTTGTGAAGGCATGTATAACCTACTTGAGGAAGAGAATCCCAAGGTGATAGAGGTTATGGCTTCTGCTGGTTCACAAGGGTCTTTTGAAGCATTAGTCATAGATTTGGCCTGTTTGTTCTTGCACCGAATAGCGGAAAGACCCGAAATTCTCCCTTATATAGACATGGTTAAATGGGTATTGGACAACACAAACATTAAAAACAGACAATGTAAGACTCAGGGTCAAGGACTTATCGGCTCATTCGCTCAACAAGATTTGAAACTTATGTATCATTTGCTGGAGCCACAAACAATTTATAACAAACAGTTCATAGAGAAGTTTGTCAAAGAAAACGAAGACCTGACAGAATGTACTAAATATTGGTTAAGGAGAGACGAGCCGCTGAAAAAGGATAAACACGGTATGTATAGTACTGGTTCTCTCACTTCCCCATATTGTTTTGTTGCTTCTATGCTCTGTAGACTTTACGGGAGACCAGACATTAATAAAATCTCATCTGAATGGCTACCATTGTTGGATGCCGCTGTTAATTCTACTATTATGGATTGGTCTAGAATACTTTTAGATAACTTAGCTACTACCATTGCAAATTACCAGTTTAAAAGAACTGTTTCCCAGAGAATAATTCCCCCATTTTACTTATCAACATATGTAATGGATACAATTTGCTATGTTTCAAAATTTCCTGTAATGGGATGGAAATGGACGACTCAAGACCCTTTACCTATTCATGTTTATCACAAAGAATTGTGGGATTCTAAATTCCCTCCATTTTTCTACAAAATTTGTCATGGAGTTATGTTACCCCTGTACAAAATATTGTACGACAAAGATGCTCCGAGATGTTCCCTTGAAGCAGAGGCATATACACTCACAGTCGTGAGATGGTTTGGAGAAGAATTGTTCACATATGTCAGGGTGTTTGGGAGTGACGTTTCCCCTCATGTCTTACCTCTGTATGTTCCTGAGAAACTCATGGCATGAGAAATTGCTTATCAAACATGTTCAAAAGGGGGTTTGACTATGGATTTGAAAGACAAAAAGAAGGCTATTTGGCCACAATTTCCTGTAGCCTGTGGAGCCTTTTCATTATTTGATGTAGGCCATGCATTTAAAGAAGTGAATAATATAACATGTCTACAATTGTTCAAGTTCCAAAAAAGGTCGTTCGATCCTTATGACATTGCGAAGAATTTCACTGCCGCAGTCAAAATAAAGGTATTTGCTAAAGAAGAAGATCGTTTTGACGATATATTCCAATAGAAAAGCACACTTGAAGAAATTCCGCACTTAGCTCAAATGCCGCTCCCTCTAGCAGAGTTTTAGCAGTTCAAAACATACAGGGAAAGAGGGCTAGCTAATGTCCCTCTAGAAAAATTATGCTTAGAAACCGCGAAGGAACCAACTCCAAGTATTAGCCTCAGCGAAAGTTCTGGTACATATAAATCTAAATCCAAGTCCGGAAAAGAAACATCAACACATTCTAAAAAATCCGAAAGTGACCATGGTAAAAGTGAAGGGTTAGTAAAAGATACTTCCCAATCAAAAGAGCCTGCACAGCAACTGGCGTTAACCTCTTCGTAGGTAGGTCCTCCCCCTCTCATCGGTCAGCCACCATCTGATAGAACCGAGCTAGACAAGGAATGGGAGACCTTCAATGATCTGATCAATCTTGAAGGGCAAAGTACAAATATACTTGTAATTAATGTATAGGCAACTGAAGACATGGTCACAGGAATAATCGACAATATCTCGGATATGGAAAATATTCCTATCACCCCCTCATCTGAACTTATACTCAAGATAGAGGAGATTCCTCCTCTTGATGTATTTTACAATCCACAACATAAAGCAGTAGTAAGAAAACAAAGGAAGAAGAGGAAATTGGATAACGCGATCTCTCATGACGCAGAGCAATTGGATGTCTTGTGGCAAGATCCTACTATTGATCCAACTCAAAATCTTACCAAATTATCCCAAATCACAGGAGCTTATGCTTCTGCAACTATTGATAAAGCAGCTAAGGTACAACAACTGTTGAAAGAAAAGGAAGATCTGATACAAGTTTTGCAGCAACAATTGCAACAAGCCAATGCCAACAACGAAGCACAAAAAATGCTTGAAAGACTACAACAGGAATTCTAAGGGATGCAGGTAAGCTACCAAAACAGTTTGGCTCAGAAAGAAAAACAATTACAAGAGATATAGGAGATGCACAAAGATGATCCCAAGCTTATAGAATTCATCGCAGAGTCTATTTCCTTGAACGACCAACTACTACATCAACAAGAAGAATTTGGCCAAAGGATAACATAGTGGAACTCGTATTGTGAAACAAGTGATACAATCACCAATCAAGTCGTAGATCTACGAAATGACTATGATTTAATTGATAGACGAGTTATTGAATATTTGGTTTGGCAAGAAACAGAGAAGGGAAAAAGAGTAGGCGCACCAATGATAAATGACAATCATAAAGAAATGCTCTTTAACAAATGGAATCAGAGATCAGGGAAGTTGAGCAAGCAGCAGAGGAAGCATCTACAGCAGCCAACATCCTTATTGATTGCATAAATGAGAATTTTCATAAAGCAAATCTAATCTCAGAAACAACTCCAGGTTATCTACCAAAGGTACAACAACTGCAAGCAGAATGGAAATGGAAGGCGCAAGAAAAGGCAAAATCCATTAAAAGATTAACTAAGTTGAATTGAGATTCTTACTGGGCTTATTTAGTGAAACCACACAGCCAGTGTATGACTCTCAAGAGCATCATCAATTCTGCCGAAAAGATGGCACCAACTCTTGCTGATTCCATTTTCATAGGGCAATTAAAAGCTGAAGTCGGCCAACCGACTCTTCTCAAGCGAATGCTGAATGCTTGCGATGTTAAGGGGCAAATACAAAATAATTAGATGTTAGATATTAGATTTAATTTTAGAAATAATTTTGTTTTATCTTTGCCTAGAGAAAGGACGGTCATTTAAACCGTATCCTGTATTTTTGTAAATAAGTTATTTTTTGTAGTTAGTAGTATTTAAACCCTTCTCATGCATTTAGAGAAGGGTCCAGAAATTAATCAAAAACTTGTCCTCAGAACATGCACTTTTGCACCCTCCGAGGAGGTTTTGATGAATGAATGGAACAAGATTTATTGATTTTTGTGTTTGATAGTGGATGTCGGATTAAGAAGAGATAAATCGTTATTGCTTGAAGCTCATGAGTAGAACTAGTTATAAGTGGTACTTCTATCTCTTAACTGTTTCTATTTCCTATGTTAAAGTGATATTTAAGTTCAATTGTTTATATGTTAATGCATGAATTCCTGAGTTATCATTTGGCACTTTCGTATGGTGATAGCTATTTATTTGTGCTTAATATATGAATAGCTTACTGTGTGATATGTTTTTCACAACCGTTTCACCTAACTTTTTATGTGAAGTGGTTTATCTACATTGAATTATTTTCTTATAATAGTTGAATGATCTTTATTACCGATTGTTATTTGAAATCATTTTAGATCGCACATAAGAAAGATTACACCCCGGGTTAGTATAGACTTAGAAGTTTCTGTTTTATTAGAATCCAATTGCATGTCATTAGATTAAAGTTAGAATTAGAGCATATTAATTAGGAACTTCTAAACCAGAAACATCAATATTTCTCACACACACTCTTGAATTGGGAAACTGGTCCCATATCCCCAGTCAGACCTGCTATACCAAATAGAAAAGGAGCTGCCAACCAAGATCTGGACCGGTCGGGTATCCCCCTTGTTGCTGACCTGATTTTTGGGGCTTCAACACTGAGTAAGTGAATGTTATCTGCTGTCTATCTCAAGTCCTGGGAGCCGAGCCTCCTTTATTTTAGGAAAGCTATTGGGAGCTCCAGTTGTATAAATAGAGAGGCCTAGGGCCTCAATAGGTTGTTGGATGTTAGAGAAATTTTCACACTTTTGCTGCAGCTTTTTCTCAGCTCATTTCGAGCTTACTTTTGTGGATAATTTTATGTAATGTGAATATTATTTTGATAATGAAGATGAAATATTTTCTGAGCCAACACTAAGTTCTTCCAAAGGGCTGAAGCTCTTGGGTTAGGGCCTAACCCGAGCTACCCAACACCTCTTGTTTTGTATTTATATGCTGTTCATGAATTAGTTGTTGTTAGATAGATTTCTTCCTTAGTAAAATAGGTTGCTTTTTGGTGATTTACATAGCTGTTTCCATTTCAATTTGCTGAATTAGTTTAAATAGTGGTAAGAGAAAGATACAAAATGGCCATCAATAGAGCCTTGACATCCTTTCCTCCCTTTGGGACCATCAGCTGAGGTCAAGTCCCTCTTGCTGCCACTAAAAATCACAGTTTTCCCTTCTCCATGCAATTTCTAGTGTTATAGTTTGATTTAGAGGTTAGTGCTTTGCTTCAGATCCATTTTTCCATACTCATTTCTATTTCTACAATAAATCTCCATTCATTCTTTCCTTTTTCATATATCATTTTTCAACATTCTATTCTCCTAGATCAGAATTTAGGTTAACATGAGATACAATTCTGTTTTTTTGTGCAGTTAGTTTCTTTGCTTGCTCAGTTTCAGTGTTTGATTTGTAGCTCTGTTGCAGTACATCTCTACTCATAATAAGTCAATAAATCAGCCATCACCATCTCTTTTGCTACATGCTCCACAGGTCATTCATAGCCCCTCATAAATATGCCCTAATTTGTTGCGTTTTTCTCATAAACTTTCCTCTCGTCCCTTGAACAAATCCAACCATCATTCTCTTTCCTAATCCTTCTTGATGAACCTTGGACACCTTAAAACATCCCCCTAGTCTTCAGCTACCCTTTTTGACCATTTTTCCACCTTCAGAACCTCTAAAACAGCTCTCGACATCCTCCTGTAGATCCTCATATAGATCCCCTGTAGCCTCCTATAGAAATTCTTGTAGGTGACTTTTTGAAGTCCAATTGTAGGGAAAGCCTCCAGAAGGTTACCAGAGGCCTCCTAGGACCCATCCAGACCTTCCTACACCTCTAAAAACTCTAAAGCTGCCCTCCAATGCCACCTAATCACTGCCACATCCGCAAACAAATAAATTATATGCATGGCAATTTCACATCAAATACATAAAAACCCAAAAAGATGTTTTTTTCTCATTTCCTTCTATAAATATCTTGAATAGATGTTTTTTACATTCTAAGTGGGTAATGGCATTCATTTTATGGTTTTTCATCTCTCTTTCTGCAAAAGTAGGGTTAGTTGGATAATTAGGGTTTGCTATGGTTACTTCACATTTAAGTCTTCTTTCACTTTCTACAAGTAGAGTAGCCTCTGTAGATTGAGCTTTCCTTTCTTTAATCACACATATAGCTTCTTCTAGAAATAATAGAAGTTGTCTTGAGCTCCTAGTGATCTTGCGCCAGCTGACCAAGTGACAACTTGCAGTAAGAACTAGTACTTGTGCATACAACATGTCGTTTCTAAGTTTGTTACGAACTACAGGGTTGATAAAAGTAAAGTAGGAAGCCCCAGGAGTTGCAGCATTATTGTTGCAATACTGGTGCTCACCAGTGCATGCACCAGAATGGCAGTCATTCAAGACTCTCTCAACCTCCTCGAGAGTGAGACATCGGCGAAGAATTGAATCGACACCGATGCGGTATAAAGTGTCTCCAATGATATGGTAAGGTTAAGATTTATGCTGAATGCGTCAGTGATCATCCTTGGTCAACGCAAACCAAAAAGTGGATGTCTAGAGGTACACGATGATATCACCATACCAGGGGTCGAGAGTGCTAATTAAGGAAATAGTCTCTTCCAGAAGTTGCTCGTCAACACCAACAAGATGAGAAGCAGAGGGGGGGAACAAATCAACTCAGTGAAGACTAGTGATTTCTTAGATTTGGTAGTAGTGAACACCAAATCAAATTATTGGAGGATGACAATCCACTTCACATACTTTCCCCCCAACAACTGATGAGTCAGGATGTAGGTCATGGGGTTGCACTTCGAAATCACAGTGTTGGTGCAAAGTAGAATGTAATGCCGAAAGCACTAAACAACCTATATGAAAGCCAAAGCCAACTTCTCGACATGAGCATAACATGTTTCAGTGTCGATGAGGTTGCGACTAAGGTAATAAATAGCATGTTCGTTGCCTTCTTCATCGTCCTGTACTGGTACCATAATGATGGTACTAGAGGCTGTAGCTAGATAAAGGAAGTAATCACGATGATAGTTTGGGGGGTGCAGCAAAGGAACATTGATGAGTACAACCTTCAGGTTGTCGAAAGACTTTTGGGCAGCCTCATCCCAAACAAACTGGGTTCCTTGCTTGAGCAACTGGGTGAACCCTGAAGCTAGATCATCACGACGGAGGAAACTTGCTTTTCCCTGCAGACTCTGTAGTTGATGCAATGAAGATGGAGGGGGTAAATTAACTATGGCATCAACTTTAAGAGGATCAAAGTGAATTCCTTCTTTTGAAACGATAAATCCGAGGAGTCATCTAGATTCAAAGCATAAGACACAATTATATAGATTCAACCGAATGTTGTAGTGTCTACAACGAAGAAAATTTTTCCGGAGATGATCAGGGTGATCATGGAATTTACGAGAATGAGTGGGGAGATCATCCAAGTAAGGTTGAAAGATGTTTTGAATGTCATGGAATGCATAAGACATTGCTCTCTGAAATGTGGCCCCAACATTCTTAAGGCCAAAAGGGAGATTTTTATACATGAAGGTCCCCCACAAATAGATAAAGGTTGTATTATCTTGATTATCCGACACAATGTTTATCTAGTTGTAACCAGAAAAACCATCCATAAAGGAAAAGAATTCACTCCCAACACATTCATCAATGATCTGGTCAATGAAGGGAGTGGGGTAATTATCCTTAGGACATGCACAATTGAGATCACGGTAATTGATGCAAGTGCGAATAGTGCCTTGTTTCTTTGTCACTGGTACGATATTTGACACCCAATCTATAAGAGGGATTGGATAAATAAATCCAGCTTTCAGAAGTTTTTTAACTTCACCCTTAATGTTAGCCGCTTTTCTAGGGTGCACTGGATGAAGCCATTGGCGAACAGGCTTTGCATGAGTATAAGTTGGAATCTCGTGCATGACTGTACTTGGGTCAGTGGCAGGAATTTCTTCATATGACCACGCAAAAACATCCTAAAACTCTTGTAACATATGAGTATAGAGCTTGATCTCTTCTAGAGAACAAGTTACCCCGATATGGACATTTTCAGTGACACTAGGTTTGTCATAAATATCAATTGGCATCATTTAGGTAATGTTACCCATGTTCCCTTTCGACCAAACTTCATGAGTCATGATCGGCGTCTGAAGTGGTAGGGACAGGAACTAAGAAGAGAACTCCTCGAGAGAAGTAGACATGATTGTTGGGCCAGGCAAGAATGAGGAACAATGATGAGTGTTGTTCCAAGGTACTTCCTCCAGATACATTACTTCCATGATACTCTCATCAGAAATAAAAGTCTCAGCTAAGGGATTGGGAGATTCTAAAGAACCAAGCCACGGGGATTGAGAATACGCATTGAGAAATGTTCTCGAAACAGGATGATCAAAGGATACCGAAGGTGAAGCTGAAACAATTTCAATGTAATCAATTTTGGTGGGACTTAACGGCATAACCTCGCCCCATGCATCAACAAGATCCAACGAAGGAATTACCCAAGGATCAGACTTGACTGAAATCATGTTGATAGAGGCAACATGAGGAGGTGGGAGCAAAAAAATGTCCATCAAGGTAGGATCTTTAAAGATTCTTGCCCCCACACTCTCATAAGGAGCACCAATGTGCTTGACATATGGAACATTTCCATATAAGGAGGAAGAGGCAAAGAAGGGCAGTTGGTTGACTGTGACTATCTTTCCTTGATGGGAAAATGAATCACACGGAAAAGGGAGCAGGATACAACATGCATGGCATGGGTCCAACTCTGTTAGAGTAGAATATTTTAGTTAATATTAGTTTCGATGATATCTACTTCGACGTGTACTATATTTCCCTCCAAAGTAATGGAAAGGTTGGAAAGGACACCGAATGGTCAAGAATCGTGTTTGTCAAAAGCTTCCAGAGTGTTAGGGGACTGGTTCAGAGTAGGAGAACCAATCACCTTCCAACAAGCGACAGACATGATGTAGGTAGAAGCACCTTCATCGATGACGGTCCTATGAATGGTTTTCTCATTGATTATTACTTGAATGAGAAAGGAAATTTGATGAGGTAAACAAAGAACATGGCTTTCCAGGTAAAAAAAAATGAGATTAGAGTTAGCTGGATCAATACCCCCAATAGCCGACAATAATGATTTTTGTTGAGAAGGACAACTTTGAAGGACCTCGAGAGTACACATAGTTGATGGCGCTTGAGCCAAATCTTCAACAATGTTATAATGTTGAGTGGATTGAGCGTTGGGATTGAAAAAAGACTTTATATCACACCTCGAGAAGGTGGTCGAATGGAGGAATCAAGATTAGGTTGCTCTATATGGAGAGGAACAAAACTTGATGGGGTGGAAGAAGAAGGTGTACCTTATTTCTCTTTCCCTACTATCGGGGTAGGAGTTTGATAATATTTTGACCTGGTAGCCACCTTAATTGGTGTACTCATCATGAACACTTGTGAACCTGAGGACGCAGATGACTGAGGCTGATCTACCATTCGGGTCTGCTGGGACAAAGGCTCTTCCAGAATAGCTGGGGTCCCTTTGAGCAAATTACTAACTTCAGATCGTCTAGGATAATCCTTAGTATAGTGATTCTCCTCACAGATGAGGCATGGATATTTGGGCTTCTGTTGGGAAGCAACACTAGTAGATAACTTAAGGGGACCCTATTTCAGGGCATCGACTTTACCCTTGCCTTTTCCTTTCTTCTTACCTTTAGAGGATTTATTTGTTGCGGTAGACTGGACAACGTGAAACTCTGAGATTTTACCAAGACCGAATGAATTGTGAGAGGAACCATTGGGAGCAGTGTTGGAGACCGACTTCTGTTTGGAAGAACATTTTCTAGAGGTCTGAGTCACTAAACCAATTACTCCATCAATAGGAGGTGTAGCCAGAGACTTAGAAGTCGTCGATCAGATGATGGTTTGGGTGCATTAGGTAAAACATCATATAATGCGCCAGATTGTGAATAGACGAGATCTGGATACTGGGCATGTGCGATGGCTTGTTCGTTAGTGATGCATCCACCCATAGTAATGTCCTCAAAAATTTTGTTGATGAATGATTTGGTGAACCACTCGGTCAACAAATGATCAACAATATCAAACTTAATCAGACTACACGTATGTATCCATTCATGGATGTGATTGGAGATGTGCGTCGTAGTGTCTTGCTTGAACAATGTTAGCAAATGGGTCCTCGTTTCATAGAGAAACGACAGCTAGAAATGTGTGAGAAATTCCATGGCAAGAGTGTTAAAGTCATGATACGTATTTCAAGATAACTCGATATACCACTTGGCTGCAACACCTATAATATTTCGTTGGAAAAGTTGAAGGCGAATGTAATCATCAATGTAGGAATTCGAGGAGCACTAGAGGTGATATGTCATCACATGGGCTTATGGATCCTTTTTCTCTTTTCCTTCAAACTTCAGACAATTTCTCGAGATCTTGGATGGAATTGGAGGCTGGTATGGTGAATGAATAATTGGGTCATTCGTGAGTCTAGACACAGCTGGCAATTCCAGTGTAGCTAAGAATGAAAATTGGGTATTGAAAGGCATTTGAGGTTGATAAGGGGGCCCAACTGGAGGGGTCCATCGTTGTTGGTAAGGATTTTGTCTCCATCATGGAGGATTTTGTCCATATGGCATTTGATTTTTTCTCCATTGTAGGTTACCTTGCCTGTAGGGAGGATTATGACCTTGAAAGCCTTGAAACTATCTGACCATAGGCTCTTGATAAGCAACATATGGGTTAAATGGCTGTTGAGCCTGCTGGCCTTGGACATATGGATTTTGTACTTGATTTCCTTGAGAATAATGGTTTTGGACCTGCTACCCCTAGATGAAAGGGTTTTGGACTTGCTGTCCTTGGACATAAGGATTTTGCACTTGTTACCCTTGGACATAAGGATTTTGGACTTGCTGTCCTTGGACAAAAGGAGGCTAAAACTATTGCCCTTTGACATAAGGATTTTGTGCCTGCTACTACAGGACTTGACCTTGGCCTTACCCTTGCATGGATTGACCTTGTTGATATGAGTATAAGGGTTGCTGCTACCCGGGTTGACCTTGTTGCTGCAAGGGCTAACCTTGTAGCTGTAAATGTTGTCCCTGCGGCTGTAGAGGTTGACTTTGAGAAGGCATAGGATGGGAGGATTGCAACACATATTGCACTTGTGTCTTCATGGTTTGCTACAATGGTTGCGAGGGTTTCCCCTGCGATTGTTGTAGTGTTCCTTATTGCGACATCATTTGCCCTTGCTGCTGCATGGATGGCCCTTGCTGTAATGAAGGTTTCCCTTGTTGTTGCAGGAGCTATCCTTGCTACTATAAAGGCACTTGAATAGTTCCCGGAATGACACCTTGAAAGTTCCCGAATTGTATCTGGCCATACCCACCAGCTGTGGTAGACAAACTAGTCTAGACATAAGGTTTAGGCTGAGGGATGTAGGGCGGATTAACCATCGCTTGTGAACCATATGGAACATAAGGAGGTTGATATTGAACCTAAGCCATATTAGGTTACTGGTACTGGATGTTACTTGACCCAGATGAACCAATAAGATTCGACTGTTGGTACAAGACATTACTTGATCTAGTAGGACCAACAGGGTTTAAAATGGCACCAGAAGAGGGATGGTTCATTCCACCATGTGAGCTTGTGAGCCACTCACATTGGTTGTACTAGACATCATAAAAGCATTCAGACTTTGTCACCCAGGTGGTGGCACAGCCTATCCACTCACTGGAGGGATCGAAGAACTGACAGGGACATGACTTGATATCGTTAGTTGGACCAGATGGGTTACTTGGACTGATGAAACAAGAGGATTTGGAATGGTTAGTTGCACCGGGACTGAAGTAACAACAGAAAGCACTATTTTTTGGGAGTTTAGGTTTTGAATGAATGAACCCGAGGTAGGTATAGCTCCAAATGCCCAAATAGGGTTGTGACATAGCAATGAGGGAGTAGGCATGCCTGAAACCAACTAAGCTAAAGTCACGTAATTACGTGATGACTCAGGATGAACACTGGTCGGAATGCTTCTGGTGTAAGGGAAACCTTCAGGAGGGAAAGGGTATTCCTAATCCTCGAATGTGCGTGGAGTGGAAACCTCCAAGTGTCTCGAAGAGGAGATTGGGATTTCGCCTTCTGATTCCATGGGTGAAAACAGGCGACGATGGATGACGGAAGATGCTCAAGGGGATAATTCCAAAGGAATACCTAGATTATCATACAAACTATACAAACACTAAGGTAATATCACAACAAGATCAAACAAAGGATTCAGAGGATAAACAACCAGTCCAAGTTGGCCTTCAGAAGTCGGCGGACTGTCGGGAGTCTGGATAAGATTATCTAGAGATTTCGAGCCAATGTCAGAAAGTGACCCAGTATCTGAAGGAGGGGGAGGACAAGATGACAAAGGTTGAACACTCAGAAAAATTCCAAGCTCAACACCTTGGTCCTCAATTGACTATGAAAATTAAGGAAAATGCTCCTTAGACAATCTTTCAGACACATGAGACGAAGAGGAACTAGTCAAACTAGTTGGTTCAACCACGATGATTTTGTTCCAAATAACCACAAGAGAGATTGATTCCAAGGCTTTAAAATGTATTTAAAGGTATGCTCACGATGTGGTCTAGCAAAATATTAACAGGGATGTTATATGATTGTGGGCAACAATTTTTTAAGACACAAAAACAAATTTGTGCTCTTTCATGTTTTAAGAGTTAAGAAAGAAGCAAAGGTGACTCTATCACCTTCAATTTGAAACGAGCTCAAAAGGACAAGCGCTCAGGTGATCTTTTATATTTAGGGAGTCAAAATATCAAAATGAACACTCAGGATGATCTAGGAAAAAAGGATTACCTAGTAACCGTGAACTGAAGAATATCTCCCGACGAACCAAGAATTACGGGTAGACAATCTCCCTGAATGTTGTGTTCGGCGTATCATGTTTACAGGGTAGAAGACTTGAATTCCTATGGATAAAGGTTGCAACCTAGTTGGGCCTCCATTTATATACACGACGGTATGGGGAGCACAATTCCGTACTAGCACTATCTAGTGCCGAAGCGAATGACAAATGCTAGGTTTAAAGATGTCGGAACAAGTCTCTAGCCTAGACCTTCTAAATGTGATCGTTAGGTTTCAAATGTGCCTTAGGTTAATTGAATACATTTTAGAGTTTATCTTGAAATTATGTCTTGGTTTTTAGGCCTTATCGATGTGACTCAAAAGACACGTGTATGTAGCTAAATGAGACAATACCCTTTCAATTCGATGAATTGTTTACACTAATAAGAGTAGAAAATACACTCAAATGCAACAAAACAAGAAATTGAAAGCAAAATGACCTTTTCACTATTTCGCTTTTGAAAACAAAATGATGAAAAAATCTTTTCAATTCCTAACTTTCCTATCAAATGCACTTCAAGTAGTCCTTTCACTAGTAAAGAGAATTCATTTCTTTTCCAATGCAAATGACAATGAAACTCTAATCTTCAATGATGCTAACTAATGTAACATATTGATTCAAAAAACTAGAATTATGTATTTTTCAATGAAATGACGGAACAAATCTTTCACAAACACTTCACACTTCAATGAAACATTTCCAATACAATCAATCACATGCAATTGCAAAGCACAAAAGAGAATTCCTTTCAAACCAGTGAAGCAAAGACTCAACCAAAAACAAGATGAGCTATGTGATCTATTCCCAAAAAGACATGCTCAAACAAAAAATGAAAATTTTCAAACTTGTTAAGTGGAAATCAAAGCAACAAAAGGATTGATAAAAGAAATGCAAGGAGCAATCTTGACTATCGACTTGACTTGCTGAGCACACAAAGAGGTGAATGGATGATGACCTATATGCCCTAGGGTTATAAACCATCCAAGAAATGAAGAAACCTAGTGAAGAAAATGCAAATGAACCAAGCATAAAAACCAAGCTAAAAGAGCTTTCCAACTAGGGAGAACATAGTCAAAACAAGTCGAGAGACATAAATTAGAAGGGCAAGACACACTAGCTATGATCTAGGGGAAACCTTGATCTTCACCTATAGGAATTGACACGACTGCTTAACTAACAACAAGTGGCAGAAGGGGATCAATGCAATTGTTTTTTAGACACTCGCGCTGATTGGCTCAACTGTCAGAAAAATAAATGTGCTGACTGAGGATTCAAGGAAAGAAATAAATTTTTTCAAAGGCTAAAACTAGACTTGCCACTGTAAATTTCAAGCTCAGAGAAATAAACCAAGAAAAGCAAATAACACTAAAGGGAAATAGTGATACTAGAAAAGTTCACACAAAACCATAAAATAACATTCAATCACATAGAAGGATTGGCTCCCTAGTGGAGTCACCAATTTTTGGTGCAGGTAAATTCTCAGAGCAGACACAATAAATATTCTAGCCCAAGAGAGTGGGTGTAGCCACAAACAAACAATCTATGTGAAATCTCCTTAAGCTAGAGTCAATTAAGAGGGTCTACCTCTTAGAACGATATTCTGCTTGGTGATGATCCTGTTTCCTCACTCCAACTATCTTTCGTTTCCTTTCTTTAAATACTTGAAACAAGCAAACAAACAAAAACAACAAACGTGATAGCATACATTATTGTATTCAACCTACTTAACAGGTCAAGGAACATTAAGTGATATAGATTTAAAATAACACTTCATGTAGGAAATCAATCAATAGTTGTATTCATACAAATTAGAACGAGATTACAACCAATGCCTTGACGTTGTTGGTCTCCTCCAACATATCCAGGTTCCCACACTTCTACTAGCATCTCATGGATAGCCCCAAAAATGGAAGTTTTAAGGCCTCTCCCCTCTAGTCTCAAACCAAACCAAAACAGACTCTTCTCCCTCAAACTTACACTAGAAAGTTACAAGCTATAGATATCTTGTTGATCATTCAAACTCACCCCAAAACTAGTTTAGCTTGGGAAAAGAGAGGATTATATAGCTTGGATGGATGGGAGATGGTTCCTCTCATCATGGGAGAAGGTCTTATATCTTGAGTTTGTTCCATCCTAAAAGGGGAAAGGATCCAAAACTTACTTTCTCGGCTCCATCTAGCCTAACCATCTACCAAAATTCCGTTACAAAGCTTCTAGAGATGGAAACTTCGACTCCATATTTAAAGAAATTTCTAGAAGAGGATCAACGCGACTAGAAAAGGGCCCAGTCGCTCTGTACGACACTAGGGCTAATTTTAATCTCTGCAAATTGATTGAGGAGGAAACTGGTCAGTAGCGTCGTTCTTATAAATTGGGACAAAAGGAAGATTCTTGGGAAATGATGCAAAGGGGAATTATTCTACTCGTGAAGAGGGACATACTGGGAGTTTCTTCATGATGTGAAAGCATGTAGGGTTCATTGTAGAGGTGCTTTAGGATCGTGGATGGGGAGTACAAGGATAGTGACAAAATGCTGTGTAACACTAAGACAATAAGATTGCACACATGTTAACTTTGCATCCTTTTGAAGCAAAGCCTCTTAGTAATTAGTTAGATGAATGATGTGTTTGAGCATTTGATTTCAGTGTTTCCTTAATACAATATACAAGATTTCAGTTAGTTAAAATTTACCTTTTCCTCATTGGTAATCAAGCTTTTTCTGAATTAATATAAGGCTAGTTTGAGAAACCATAGTGGTCTATCACCATCTTAGTTGTGAAAAAGAGTGGACCCATCACATCTACTTGTGTATACAACACTGTCACCTCCAAGTTTGTACGAACCCCAGGTTGATAAATTAAAGTTGGTAGCCCCAGGATTTACAACATTCTTGTTGCAATACTGGTGCTCATCAATTTTTGGCGCCATTGCTGGGGAGGTGTCTGAGTAAGATGTGATTTCTGCTTTCTTTCTTCTATTTCTTATCTGTGACATTCTTCTATTAGCTTCATTTCTGCAAAAGTAATTGTAACTTGGTTTGCTTTCTTTTCCATTATGCAAGTAAGATTTCATTCAACAGTTAATTTCCATTCAATTTGTTATTTCAATTCTGCAATTAGTCTCAAAGCTTGGAAAAAAACCACAAAACAAGACAAAAACACTTCTTTCATGCCTTTTAGGAATAAGGACAACTTAGGAAAATTTATACTCCCACCACTTCAAACAACCAACCTTCCCTCTTGTTCGGTGGTTGTGAATTGTAGGACCCCTTAGGTGGACAACCAAATATTTTTGAAGACCTTGTAGGGATAAAAGAAGAAGGAGAACCCACTCCAACTAACCTAATGGCTGAAAATAGGAATGAAAAAGGAGATAGAGAAAGAATTGAGGGTGCCTTTCCCATCAGGAAAACTAATGGGGATACCAAGATGAAAAAAATAAGCCCCTCTTCTCTTCCTCATTTCCATGGCCTAATCTCAGAAGATCTAGATACTTTCTTGTTTGAGTTCACTGTCATATGTAGAACTTATGATTACACCAATGATGAGCAGAAGTTGAAAATTTTCCCATCCACTCTCAAGGATGTGGCTCTGCCTTGGTTCATGGGTTTACCTGGGGATAACATCACAACCTGGGCTCAGATGCAGCATGGCTTCAACAACAAGTATCGAGACTACTACAGGTCCAAAGACACTAAAGAGGAAATTTTAAGATGACCTTGGGGCATGATGAAACCATAGAGGATTATGAAGAAAGATTCCAGCTTAAATGAATGTCCATTGAAACTGATTGAAATCTACTCGGCCTGTGAAGAAAACCACTCCACAGAAAAGTACCCTTCTCTACCTGGACTAAAAGCTGTGTATCAAGGAATTGCAGGGGTGAATGAACAACTTTGCTACATAAATCAAAGGAGACCCCATGGGCCTTGATCATACCAACAGGGCATGCAAGGGTCATCCCATGCATATTACAACTCTAACTAGAACACATCCATTCCCTCTTGGCCCCCCCCCCTACTCATCCCTCCTGGCCTACACCTCCTCCTTGGTCTTTTGCAGCTCAGTACCATTCCCAATCGACCAACCACTCATCTCAACCATATACTCCACCATAACTTGAGTGGAATGAACCACCCTAGGGGTGGAGGCCCCCATACAAAAATGCTCCATATTTATTGCCTTCACCTCCTGCTCAACTACAACTTTGACATGCTATCCCCGTAAACAACCTCAGATGCCTACCCAGACAAATCCAAACCCAACAACAGACATGCACAACAAGTATACAGTGAAGAGACATCCTATCATGCTTATGTTGTGGAGATATAGGAAATCAACCTAAGATTTGGGAGAGCACTCTCGTAAAACCAACTTCCACCTCCACCTAGGGAGAGTGAGGAGGAAAGAGAGGAAGGCATTCCTAGAGTGAACCCACCAACTTTTCGTGAAAGATTAACTCATCTAGTCCAACCTACCATAGAAGAGAATGAACTTTTGGGTGAATTGAAAAATCTATGTGTTAAAATTCCACTTCTCCAAGCTATCAAGGATGTACCTATTTACAACAAATTGATTAAAGAGAAGTGTTTCAAACATATAGGGAGGTGAAAAAGAGACACCCCTACAATTAATGTCATTGGATAGCTATCTGACTTGATGCTGGGGTAGGTAATTTTCCCAAAGATTTGGAACCTGGAAGCCCTATAGTAGATGTGCACATCAATGTAACCATTGTCCCACACACTTTGATTGCTCTTGGGGTTGCCATTAATGTAATGACTAAGGACACCATGCTCAAACTCAATCTCCAGGGCTCATTAAGAAATAACACAATAGTATTGCAATTTGCAGACCATTCCACAATAACCCATGAGAGAATTTTTGAGGATGTGATGGTCCCCATTGAATCCTGGGAGTACCCTGCAGAGTTCCTAGTTCTCCAACCTAAGGCCAAGCTTACTGGTTATCCTTTCATATGTGGGAGGCCTTGGTTAGCCATTGCCGATGACTACATCAGCTGTAGGGATGGAAATGTGACTTTTAAAAATGGGCATATGTCTAAGAAATTGGTCTTGTACCCTCCTGCTCATCCATCTCTAGAACATGAATTACCTTTATGGCTATAAGAGGAGGAAGGAGATGAAATCTACTCAACCCAACTCTATACCTTAGAAACTGCCATGGGAGGAGGAAAATTGGATGAAAATGATTTGATTGAACACATAATCCAAAGTCCAACTCCCAACACCTTGTCCTTAGAGGAAGTAGTAAAGGAAACCCAGAAAAACCATTATATTGATCTATGCTTAGCTGATTCAAACCCTAACTGTGTCAAAACAATAGAATTCGGCCTCGAACAAACTTTGAAAATAAACCCCTCTCTTTCTGTACACCAAGAAGAAAATTTGTGCAACATGCTAAGGGAACATTTGGATGCCTTTGATTGGAGTTACAAGGAAATGAAGGGAGTGGACCCCTCGGTGTGTACTCACCACATTTATATCAAATAAGGTTGCAAACTAGTATGACAACCCCAACAGAGAATGAATCCATCTCTCAAGGATATAATCAAAGAAGAACTACAAAATCTGCTAGATGCAGGATTCATTTACCTTATCTCAGACAGTGAGTGGGTTTCTCCTTTGGTGTTGGTTCCAAAGAAAATTGGGAAGTGGAGGATTTGTGTTGATTACAGAGAGTTAAACAAAGAAACAAAGAAGGATCATTTCCCTCTACCTTTCATTGACCAAGTGCTAGATGGCCCAGAAGAACAGGATAAAACCACCTTCACCTGTGGTACTTTTGCTTATAGGGTCCTTCATTTTGGCCTATGCAATGCCCTTGCCACTTTCCAGAGGGTAGTCCTGAGTATCTTTGCCGAGCTAGTCCATGATGCAACATAAATTTATATGGATGATTTTACACCATATGGGTGTGATTTCTAGGAGGTTCTATCTAACTTGGGAAAGGTGCTAAAAAAATGCATTGAAATGAACCTTCCCTTAGTCCCGAAAAATGTGATTTCTTGATGATTGCAGGGACTGTTCAAGGTCATTCAATATCCCAGAAAGGACTGCAAGTGGACCCAAATAAGATAACCATCATCTAGAGGGTTCCACCTCTGCAAAAATAGAGGGATGTAAGAAGTTTTTTAGGTTTAGATGGGTACTATAGGAGATTTATAAAATACTTCAGCAAGTTAGCTTCTCCTTTATTTGGGTTATTGGCCAAATACTTTGAATTTTTATGGTTAGAAAGTTGTGAAGAGGCCTTGGATACCCTAAAGGACAAGTTGACCACTACACCTATTCTCCGATGCCCAAATTGGGCCCTTCCTTTCCATATACATGTTGATGCCTCTCACAAAGCCATAGGAGCAGCTCTAGGCCAGATAGATGACAAGTTACCTTATGCCATTTACTTCATCAATACGAATTTGTCAAAATCTGAACTAAACTACACAGAGATTGAAAAGGAGATCCTAGTTGTTGTGCATTCATTGAAAAAATTAGGCATTACATTACAAGCTACCAAACATTTTTGCATATTGACCATGCTGTAATTAAATATTTGATGAGTAAATCTGATGTAAATTTTAGATAGAGGAGGAATGACCTATTATAGAGTTTTGTAAACCCAACGTTTCAAACTACTAAGTGAGTCCATCATCAGGAGATGCGTCAATAGATATTCTAAAGATATTAATGATGTATCCATGAGCTATATTTTAGGTTATATATATATATATATATCTATATCTCTCTCTCTTCTCTCTCATCTCTCTCTCTTCCTCTCTCTCTCTCTATATATATAAATATATATATATATATATATATATATATATATATATATATATATATATATATATGTTATGAAAGAAATAATCTAGAAATTAGTCGCCATTATATCCATTTGTTTGTTAATATTCAGGAGTTTATATTTTTATATTTATTTATTTAATTTAATGAATTAGTTTATTAAATATTAATTTGTTTTAAGTTAAAAGTTAATTGTTAATAGTTAATTTAAATTGTTTATTAATTCAATTGTTTATTAATTATTAAATTTGTTTATTATTAATTAATGTAATTTGTTTAAATAATTTCAATATAATTATTAATTATAAATCTTGTTTAATTAATCCCTTAATATAATTATTAAGTAATTAATTTTGAATTTGTTAGTTATTTAATTAATTTTTTTAATTTATTAATTAAAATCGTTTAATTAATTAATTAGTTGTTTAGTTAATTATTAAATTTGTTTAATTAATTGATTAAATTGTTTAATTAATTTCTTAAATCCCTGGATTATTAGATGGTTACTTTTATTACAATAGCTTGATCTAACTATTATTGATAAGCATGGCAAGGAGAATGTTGTTGCAGATTTTTTTATCCATATTAACTTTGCCTACAGGGGAGGAAGGAATGGTGGATGATTAGTCACCAGATGAACTTATTCACCATTTCAGTACTCTCTCCATGGTTTACTGACATAGCAAATTACTTGGTGTCTACACAGTTTCCACCAAATTTGTCCTCCAAGGAGAAAAGCAAGATTGTGAGGAAGAGCATCCCATTCACTTGGATTGGGGGCAACCTTTTCAAACTAGGCCTGAATCAAATTATGAGAAGATGTGTCAGGGAGGAGGAAGTCTTTTAAATCCTTCTGAACTATCATGATGGGCCTTGTGGAGGTCATTTTGCAGCCAAAAGGACAACATTCAAGGTGCTACAAGCTGATTATAACTAGCCCACTCTTCACCAAGATGTGAGGAGGTAAACTAGTCAGTGTGATCAATGCTAAAGGATGGGGAAACCTACCCCAAGGGATGAAATGCCTCTACAACCTCAAGTGAGTTTTGAGCCATTTGACAAGTGGGGCATGGATTTCATTGGACCCATTGACCCTCCATCTAGGAAGAACCAGTACATCATTATGTGCACTGACTATTTGACCAACTAGACTGAAGCCAAGGCCATCAAAGTAGAAACAGAGGAGAAGGTGGCTCAGTCCTTAAGGGAAAATGTATTTTATAAGTTTGGGTACCCTAGAGAAATGGTCACTGATCAAGGTAGCTAGTTTACATCTCATATGATTGAAAATTTGTTAAGCCAACACAAGATCAAGCATAGGACATCCACTCCTTACCACCCACAAGCTAATGGGCAAGTGGAGGTAACCAACAAAGCATTGGAAGGAATTCTGACCAAAGTGAATAGTAGCAGCAGAAAGGACTGGGTAGATTGATTAGTTGAGGCCACTTGGGCCTACAATACCACCTGGAAGACCACCACTGTATTCCCTCCTTATGAGTTGGTCTATGGGAGGAAGGCCCTGTTGTCCATTTAATATGAATAAAACACCTTAAGAATGACATCACAACTAGATCTAGATATCACCAAGGCATAACAAGAGAGATTTCTCTAGCTGAATGGGTTAGATGAGTTTATAATGCAAGCCCTCTTGCACAAAGAGGTGACTCAAGTTCAAAGGAAGATTTGGCATGACAAGAACATAAATGGCAAACAATTCCAAGAAGGTGATTGGGCTTTGTTGTATGATTCCAAATACAAGGAATTTAAAGGCAAGTTAAGGACTAGATGTTTAGGGCCTTATGTCACTGAAAAATGTCATGATAATGGTTCAGTGCAAGTAAGACCCATTGATGCAGAGGCTATTCCTTTACTTGTCAATCGGCCCAGATTGAAGTTCTACAAGAAGCCCTTGTCAAATCAAGAATTCATCAATGGCATCAACAAGAAAGTGATGGTGGTGGAGTAAGTCTCAGCTTCTACCCCCTGAAGTCCTTGAAAAAAAAGAAAAAATAAAAAAAAAAAGAGAGAAAAAAGAAAAAAGGAAAAAATAAAGAGGCCTAGGTGAAAACCTCCTTGAGGCACCTGAGTCCCACTGTTGGGTTGAAAACCTCTTGAGGTGGCCCAATGGTGTTGGAAAAAGGAAAAAAATAAAAGATATTTGGGTGAAAACCTCTTTTAAGGCACCCAAAGCAAGCAGCTAGGATGAAAACCACTTGGAGGTAAACTAGCTGTTTAAAAAAACAAAATAATATAAAAATAAAAGAGAGAAAAGAAAAAAATTGAAAATTATGTTTGCATGTCAGCAAGTGGAGGATCAAAGCAATAAGAGAGGAGTAGATTGACCTATATGATTCATATTTTCATTCCTCCATCCCATATTCTTCATCATCCCATCAATCCCTCCATTTATGATCTCATCCGACTCAGTTTACACAGGGTTTATGTTTTCTACAAGATTCCCTGAAAACCTACAGGAGGATCTTGTAGGAATTACAGTGGCTTGGGAATCCTAAGAAAAGTTACCCTAGAGCAAGGGGATGACTAGCCTGTGTCAAAAATAAAATGTTTACTTCACCACCTCATCACCATGCCTCTCATCACTATGATTACCCCTGCATTTATCCAATAAGTCAGTTCCAAAAAGATTACAATTTAAAAAAAAAAAATAACAAATAGAAGAAGGTGAGAACAAAGGACAAGGGGAAAATACCGAAGGCTATACCTCTCACCTACCAATCACTAGACCCCTTCTCTACCAATGACAACAATCCTCATGCTCCAAAAGCGAAGGAAAATAATAAAATTTTAGGGGAGAGGCAGCTACAAGAAATCCTGTAGGTTTCCTGTAGGAAATCCTATAACAGCCTATCCCACAAAATGAAATTTCATAGGTTGCAGTCATCTTCAACATATAGATCCTAATGTCAAGGAAGTTCCTCTAGAGCTCAGCAGCAACATCAAAATCATCATCATCACCCTCCAGTACCTGCACATCAAAGGAAACAAACATCAAAGGAGGCCAACAATAATAATAATAATAAAATATGCAGTAAATACACAACACAGGGACATCATTCTCCAACAAGCAGCATCATCAAGGCATCTTACCCACAGGTATGTCATCTTGCTTAAAGCTCTCTTGTTAGCATAATATAATAAAAATTGTAGGATTGTGTAAGGGTTGGTTTTATAAGCAAAGGTGGCCAATTAACTTGGCCACCTTCGACTAGTCGACGGGGAGAATACAGTTAGATCACTCCACACGTGGCAACAGTTAAATTAGAAGAAAAAGGAGATGAGGCCAAAAGTGGTTAAGTTATAGAAGATTGAAGTGGAAGATGATTACGAGGTAAGGAGGAATGATGGAGTGGTAGTGGGACCAACGGTCCAAAATTTTGGGTGTGGAGCATGATTATCATCCTAATTTAGAGGTCTTTGTTTGAGCTGGATGTATACCCGAAGAAGATTGTACACACCTCCATGTGGGAGGGACTTGTCCCCCTTGCGGGGGTTCAGGGGGGACCATCCCCCTCGGATGGGGGGTCTGGGGGCCAGTGGTCCCCTGGCAGGGGTTTCGGGGGCAACGCCACTGAAGCTAAAAACAGATGTAAAATTGCCTTGTAAAAGTATAGTAATTTCTAGTCAATCTGGGCCGTTCATTAGGCAAATGATTTGATGGTAGAATTTATGTTTAGTTTAGGGTTTTTTTGCCCTAGAAGGAAACCCCTCTCTTTTTATGAGGGTATTGTATTGAGGCTATGGAGTATATGTGCATTCTCAGAGCGAGAAACATATAGGTGAGACTGTGAGAGAAAACAGAGGATATTACAACAGATCTACTATAGGTTGTGTCTCTTCATTTTTCTGGATAATAGAAAGGAAGGACTAGCTGTTTGGGGTGGACGTAGCCCAAATTGAGTGAACCACGTATATCTGTGTCTCTCTGGTTTTATGTGTTTGTTGTTTTTCCGCATATTATATGTCTTGCATTTCTCTGTCATATATAATATTTTTCTAACACAAAAGTGGGTGCTCGTACTTCAGTAGCCAATACACCATCCCACACTATCGCCCAAATGAGGAAATAAAACACTGATTTCCATGCAAAGGAGGCATTCAAAATCTCGAGGATTCATCAAAGTGAGGTTGCTCTCAGATTTTGAAGTAGTGTCTATAGGAAATACATTGAGAATTTTTCAGCACAGGAGCACCTATAGGATCCTACAGGAAAACCTACAGGATCCTACAGGAGGACCTACATGATACAGAGCAAGCATCTATAGGATTATCAATGGGAATTTAGATAGGAAAGATCAAAGGTTGCTTTCATCAGACAGTAACTAGGAGGTAGGAGCTACACCTTCCCACATTTTCCAGTTAAAAAAAAATATAGAAAAACCCTCCATTTGGTTAAGGACATTGCATTGTAGGGGAACTATATTACAGAGTTGTCATTTAAAATCTCTCACCAGCTAGAATTTGGAATTATACCCATACAAGCCTCCAAAATTACTAGAGGAAAAATGACAGGGGGTTTTAACAAGATGGAACCCACAAACACAGTGAGAATTCATCAGCACCCTCCTGTAGTATAAATATTCACAAGGCACAATTTGATGGGTTTCTTTGAAAAATGAGGGGATACGATGATGAGGTGGCCAAAGACTTTGCTCTCTAACTCATACCACTAACTAGGACCCATGCCACTATCGTGGTGAAATGCCTCTCAGTAGAAATCACCCTTGAAGTCATAGGAAAAATCACCACACTTCCTTTAGGGTTGCCTTGGAGAAAGGAAGATAAGGGTAACAACACCCTTGCAAAGAAGAAATTCTTTTTGGAAGGGGAGGAGGTAATGGAGGACAAAAATGGGGTTAGAAGAGAAAGCCTTCCATACCCTTGGAATGAAATTAGCTACCACCTCATTAATTATATATCATGTGAAGGGAGATACAGTGTGGTGTATGGATACCATTTCAGGCTTCTCCAAGAGATGAGATTTGGAGCAGACACACCTCCTCAAAACAGACTAAGAATACCTTACTTTCTTCTTCAATCAGTGATAGATATGAGCATCAAAGTGCAGGAAGGGAAACATCAATAGCTAGCCCATCATGGGTTACTCAAACTTATCCTAGAAGATGCTCTCCAAAACCTAAGACTCCCTATTACATGGAAAAATTTTCAGAGACATGCAAGCAGAGGGAGAAATAAAATCTCTTGAATATGACAAAATCCCCACTACTAGTGAAAGGAATGAAGAAGAAAATGATGGAGGAAGAATGGGAATAAAAGGAGGAGGAAAATGAAGAAGGGACAGAAGAAGACGAAAAGTAAGAAACATATGAAAAAAGTGAGGAACTGGAGGAAGAAGAGGAAAAGAAAGACAAGGATGATAAGGAGAATGGAAAATAGGAAACAAAAGGCAAGGAAGAATAAAGGTCTACAGTTCAAGGCAAAGAAGGGGAGGAATCACCAAGAGTATCTCCAGAACCCACTAAGAAAGAGGAAACAAATTCTCTTACTGCCCTGAGCACTTTAGGACTAGAAAAAGCACAAGAATCAAGCAAGTAAGACCTCAAACACCCACCAAAATTCCTATTGTCATTTAAGACTCACCAAAGCAGCAAGAAAATGTATCTTCTCTTGAGAAAAATTAGGGAGAGGGATCATCAGGACAAGCCTCTCCCAAATCTCCCATCACTTATGGTAGGAGGCCTATCACCAGGTCTACCTCATCAAAAGAAAAAGGTATCCTACAGGAGACACAGAAGCACCTACAGGAAGCAGAGGACATCCTACAGGAAACTCTGCTAAACCTACAGGAAACTCAGAAAATTGACCAAGAAGGTATCACTTAGCAAGAAACAAAGAAGGAAGATCTAGAACTGAGGGAACCTAGTCCTCAACCCAACCTTAACTCTTACTACAGGTTCATTAAAGGGGGTAGGATCATTCCACATAAATTTTCCATCCCCTTATTCTTTGAACTTGAAAAATAAAGGAAAATAGCACAGGTGGATGCAAATTGCCAAATCTAAAGGAGTGGAGGATGTAGGCCACATGGAGGAGAAAGTAAGGGAGATGGGCAGAGAACTAAGTAGCATAAGGGACAGAGAAGCAATGATGAAAGCTCAGTTGGAAGCAGAGAATGCACAGTTGAGGGGACACCTACAAGAAAGGGAAAGCCAGTTGGCAGTTATAGCCAATTTATCCTTAAAGGAAATCCAATGTAGGATGCCAACAAAGTCTTATGCCTTGTCTCTTAAGGAGTAGTGGCTATAGTTCCAAATTAATACTTTAGCACAAAGAGGCACTATGCCCTTCCAATATTATAGACAATTCATTGATCTCTGTGATCAAAGCAGCTTGGAAGATAGAGCAAAAATGTATGAGTTTTACCTACACAATTTGGCCTTGACATATTTGAACGTGTGGGACCCAAATTCAAAACTAGGTGACTTGCAATTGATGGACTTAGAATCGTGAATGAATCATGAAGAGGCAAGAGCTTAGAAATGAAGAAAGTAATGGCAAGACAAGAGACAAAACCCCTCATGATAAGAGCTAAGCAATCAAATCCAATGGTTGTCATTAGCACCCACAACCTGATTGCAAATGATCTTAAGCTAGCACCTAGGTACCTTGTTGCACAAGAACAAGTAGTCACACACTTTGAAGACATGTTTAGGCTATTAGGAGATGAAAACGTGCAAGCTTGCCAGAGGAGATGGAACACCTTTCCCTAAAACCTGAAAATCATAGAATTCCATTCTCCTCAGAGAATGAGAGAGGCACTAAACAAGACAACCATGTACAAGCAAGCTCTACAAATAATCAAAGTCAATTAGATTGGCTTGAGACTTAGTCCACCACTACTCTTAGGAATGTTGGAAGGAAGGAAGGAAGAGGAAGAAAGAAAGCAGTGGGAAGAGAGAGAGGAAGGCAGGATTTTATGCACAGGAAGAAGAAACTACAACATAAGCATGGGATCTTAGGGAGGCCACTAAAGCAATGAAGGACATGGATATAGATTGAGTTTCTCAGAGGATGAGAAACACTTTTAGTGGGGGGTGATGATGAGCCTCATCATTGGGTAACTATATGGACCTTAATACACCTCCAAGCTTATTTAAATAAACTCTTCTCATAATTTCTTAAATATTTTGATTATATTTTTCTTAATGAGATGAGTAAAAGTAAGATGTTATGTCTAGTGGACTAATGTGCTATGATTGTAGGTTTTTGAGAGAAAATCATGGCAATTTTGGCTAATTAAGTGAAGAAACTCGAATGAGACAAGGATGAGAGATTGTAGGAGATAGATCCTCCTCATTTAATCCTCATGCATTCAAATATTCCTCCATCAAATTACACTAGCTCAGAGTTGCAAGCAGCCGAGTCATGAAGATCAAAAGGAAACCGAGCTAGTGACAGTTAAAGAGCCTGTTCATCTTGAGTTTGGGAGCCGAGCCTCCCTAGATTTAAGGAATTTGTTGGATGCTTCATTTTTATAAATAAAGAGGTTTAGAGCCTCATTAGGATTCATATTTTCTATGTAAGAGCACTAGGCATTTTTGAGTTCAAGACTTTTGGAAGACATCATTATGTAATTTTCTGTTTTGATAATGAGAATGAGCATTTTCCTTGATCCGGCACTAAGTTGACTCAAAGGGTTGAATCTCTTGGGTTAGGGCCCAACCCTAGTAGCAGAGGCTCCTCTTTTTGTATTTGTATGTTTAGTTGATTTCATAGATTAATGGTTGAATTGGTTTTAGCATTATTTTATTGCAAGTAGTTGTGAATTTGATTCGTTTGCTTCCATTTGTGCATTTCTTTAGCAGTAGCTTAGAGAGAGAAAGGAATACCAAAAAGCTGATAGTAGGAAGGTTTTTCATCACTCCTCCCTTCAGGGACCATGGTTTGAGGAAATAACTCCTATGCAGCCCCAAAAAAATAGAAGTAAGATTTCTTATGGACTTTAGGGTTTTCTGCTACTTAGGCCAGCATCTTTTCAGTTTTCAAGAATGGGATTCAATTGTAGTTTCTGATATCTTCAGCCTTGCATTAGATCCCATAAGGATTTCACATTATTCTACAAGTTTTTCCAGGAATGAAATAGAAAACTAGTTAATGAAATTCTGTTTTCTTAGTTGATTAAAAATATTTCTCATTTGACATGATTAATGAATAAATGCCAGTGATTTATGTAGTGTAGGAGTTTCAATATCGCAAGTATATCTCATGACCAGCAACCCCAACCTAAATTCATCCATCCATGATCATCAAAGCCACTAAGTCCCTCACTGAATTCATCATTCCATAAGAGCAACTTTCCAAGGTTGTTGAGAAAATCCAGCCATCTTGCAAACTCTATTTTGGGCTCTGAAGGAGTCCTAGCCACTCCCTTTCATTATTTCTCCCACCATTCACATTACCTAAGCCCTACACCACCTTCCAAATCACTCCTATTTCTCTCGGCTGGATCTTGTAGGAATACAGGGGATCTTGTAGGAGCATTAGAACATCCTATAGGATGACCTGTAGTGGCTTGTTTTGAGGCCGAATTGTGGAAAAAACATTTAGGAAGATAGGAGAATACCCCTACTTGCCTCCTAATCCATCTGACCTTTCACCACCATCTCTAACCCACCTACCATATCACCAAGAGGATTTAGCATTCACATTTTCACACAAAAAGGACAAAAAAAAAAATTATTGCATTTATTTACATGCACACCAGTAGAATGTTTGGTTATTTCAGATTGCATGGCTAGGACAATATGATTACACACATGTTAACTTAGCATTCTTTTGAAGCAAATCATCTTAGAAGTTAGTTAGATGAATGGTGTGTTTGAACATTTGATTTTAGTGTTTCCTTACTACAGTAGACAAGATTTCAGTTAGTGCAAGCTTCCCCTTTCCTCATTGGTAATCAAGCTTCTTCTGAATTGATAGAAGGCTAGATTGAGAAACCATAGTGTTCTATCACCAGCTTAGCAATGACAAAGAGTGGACCCATCACATCTTCTTATTTATACAACACTGTCACTGCCAAGTTTGTACGAACCCCAAGTTGATGAAGTAAAGTTGGTAGCCCCAGGAGTTGTAGCATTCTTGCTGCAATACTGGTGCTCATCAATATGGGCATTTTTTAAACTTGATTTGGAGGCCCATCAATAGCTATTTTGTTATTCCAAGAAATTCTAAGTTTACATGGACTACTAAGGAGTATCACTTTTGATAGAGATACAAGATTCCTTAGATATTTTTAGAGGGAACTTTGGAAGAAAATGCATCAAAGTTGTTGTACAATTTTTCTTACCATCCACAAATGGATGGAAAAACTAAGGCGGTTAACTAGATCCTTTGAAAATTTTTGAAGATTTTGAGTGGAGAAAAACCAAGACAATGGGATTTGGTTTTGGCCCAAGTTGAATTAATTTATAGAGATTCTATAAATAACTATGTTGAAAAGAGTATATTCTAGATTTTGTATGGTGAGATAACAAAGGAAGTTTTGGACTGGTCAAGTTTCCAAATTAGGAATCTAGAAATAGTACTAATGCAAGTTGGTTTGTATAGGCCATCCAAGAAATGCATGAGCAGGTCAAACTAAAGATACAACAAAGAAATGCCAAATATAAGAAAAAGGAATATTTGTGAAGAAGACAATACGATTTTGAAGAAGGAGACCCAATGATTCTAAATTTAAAGAAGTAATGATTTCCCAGAAGTACATATACTAAATTATAAGAAAATTGAATTATGTCAAGTCCCAAAGAAGAATTTTGATAATGCCTATAAGTTGGAGTTACTAAAGAATTTTTTCATTTCCCTAATATTTGATATTACTAACCTATATGAGTTTCAAAAAGGAGGAGGGGATACTAAATAAGGTACCTTATATGAGTGGGAGAAATGATTTCCTAATAATTAGAGCAAGTTTTGGCAGACAGGGTTAGCAAAAGGGCTTGGAGTAAGGACTATTATGAATATTTGGTCAGGAGGAAAAAAATAGGTTTCATGGATGCATAATGAGTTTCTAAATAATAAATGGCACACTTACAAGGCCCTTCCTTATTTGTAACATCTATGATTTCATCCACATGACTTGGAAGCTACTATTTTTATTACCATTAGAGAAATTTTGAGGTAAAAATTGGGCCTCAAAACAAAAATCTACAACCAAAATAAAATTTATAAGAAAAAATAGGATTTAAGATGATGATGTCAACCATGGGGAGATGATTCATAGTTTTTGGAGTAAAAAAGTAAAATAGCAAAAAAATAAAAAAATAAAAAAATAAAAAACTAATTTTTCAGCTCGTATTTTCAACTTACCTCCTTATGGTTTTACTCAAATTTTGAGCGGGAACACTTGTAAGATGAATAATTTAATTCCTCATCTAAGGAGTACCAATAATGCATACCTTTTATGGACCTTTCTACACAAAAATGAGAAATACATACCTTCAATGGACCCTTCTACACAAAAAATGAGAGATACATGAAAAATGTGAATGCAATAACGTTTTTTCATGTATTTCTCATTTTTCATGTAGCAAGGCCCATAAAAAATATGAAACATGGGTACTCCTTGGATGAGGAATTAAATTTTGCATCCAACTAGTGCTCTCACTTGAAATTTGAGTAAAACCATAGGAGAAAAGTTGAAAATATGAGTTGAAAAAGTAGTTTTTTCTTTTTCCCCTCTAAAATTTGATGATGTAATCTAATATTATTTTATTATTTCCACTATTATTTTATAATATTTCTTAGAAGGCCCATTTTAGAGCTCAAAAGTTCTCTAATGCAAGGATGTATGATGTGGGAAGATATTTGGCCTAGAGAAATGTGCATTAAACAATTTCCATGCAGTAGTTTAGAGGTTGAAATAAGAGTGCTACAACTCTACCTTATTGCTATAGTGATTCAACTCCCCCTTGTTGTGATTTCTGCAACTCTACTACAACACTATGGATCATACCTTGCTATGATTCCACATGTATTACGATGACTTTATTATGGAAAATTGATGCACCATATATGTGAGGAAATAATAATTGGTTTGGGAAATGGATGAGTAAGTTGAATTGTTGTGAATATCCATCTTCCAGTATGTTGTTTAAGATAATGGAATTTATGAAGGATTTTAGGGAAGAGAAAAGATGAGCTAAGAGGTCATGGAGTTGGAGAGAAGGAATCGAGTGTTAGGATAGGGTCCTTGGGGTCAAATTTTGAGTATAAATTAATATCTTTTTGTATAAAGTGTAAAGTATCTGCGAAATGTTGAAGCAGAGCATGAAGCTAGTATGAGTCAAAGGGGCTTTAGTCCCTTAGGTGGGTAGGTGATATGAGGTTTTTGAGACCCCGCCCATGGTCCGTGGACCATGGTATTGTAAGAAAAATGCTATATAATATATATATATATATATATATATATATATATATATATATATGATTCATAGTGAGTCTAAGGAGGTAAAGTTTTTCGAAGAGTCATTGTAAAGGCAAGGTGCTAAGGTAGGAGAGGTCTGTTTCCTGTACTTAGGCGAAAGGGGAAGGCTCCTCCAGCTGAGTGCACGGAGACCTTGTGAGTCCGTAGGCTGAGTGCATGGGACCCTGCAGCTGAGTGCACAGGGAAAAGAAGTTTGTACTTGAACGATTATACTTAATAAAGACAATTTTGAGCTAAATTGAATATATATGTGCATTATTTCTTACTTCTGCAAGTTTATGTATCTTCTCTCTATGTTATGATTTACGTGAATTAATGCTTATTTACTGCGCGCAAATAGTAGATCTGTAATATTAATGCATGTTAAGACTGACTAAGGACCTTCACGAAGACGTGGAAGTTGTTTAAGTACATTTACAATAATTATCTGTTTGGAAGGGTTAAGGGTGCGCAAAGGTAGATCTAAGCCATAAGAATTGAAGGAACCTATCACACAGGCCTCTGGATGCAAAAACTTGGTTCTGTTATCCCCCAATACCGCTTCAGGTGAGACTGCAACTTGCGCTACGCTGGTTGTTGCTGAAAGGGCCAACAGTTAGGGTTTTGTTGGTTGTCGCAGATAATGATGAAGTTGGGTCAGGCTCCCTTAAGCCAACATGGAGGAATGTAGATAATGAAAAACTTTGATGAATAGTTAGTTTATTTTGGTGCTAAACCAAATGGTGTGTATGTAGAGTCTTAGAAAAGAGTAGGAATGTACATATATTGTCATAACACATTGATGCTTCTATGAATAAAAATAAAAATACAAATTATTTTCTCTTAGCTTGTTTCCCTGTAATTCATAATTCCTCACTACATTTGTTAGTTTAATTTTTTGTTAATGCTAGCATACAAGAAGTTTTGCAATATGTGGGGAAGGATTGAGTTCCTATAGTTGGTCGTGTAAAGTATTTTCATGGTCACATGTGTCACAAAATAATTTATTTCTATTGATATCCCCATAATGCAATATCAATTCACTCATAAAAATGGACCAAGAGACAACAAAATCCCCTATTCATTCACAAATACATTGATACCATACACAAATTGACCATTTTCTAAACACAAGGATGAAATAGTTATCTTTTGAAACGTTGAAACTTGTTTAAATCAAATAATTATTGTATTTAGAATATCCAGGTTATAAGATATTTATCATTAAAATTTGTCATATCAATATTTGGAAAAAAGTATATCATAGTTCCTTGGTGTTGATTCGAACCCTCGATGATGTGGATTTTGGAGTGATTAATGATAATGATTTTTAGATTCAATATTTTTTCTCTCCAATTGAGATAAAATACTCCTCATATGTGATTGAGTCTCAACACAATTTTTCTCCTTATTTTTGTGATTTCCTTGAATCTTCATATTGCTTTTAGGGATCCTTTGTAACAATTATTTCTATGGAACTCGTTGATTTTAATTTCCTTTTTGAGGCATTCCTGAGAATGTGATAAATCCACTTGTCTAAACACAATACCACTAACTTCTTCAACTAAGTTCTTTAATTAAGTAAGCCTATTATTTAAGTCTTCATTTTATGAAAATGTCATGTTTGAGTTTTTATGAGGACTATTAGTAGTATTTATTATAAAACCATTTTCCATATGAGAAAATAATAATACTTCTCTTTATCACAAATTTTCAAACACTAAAAAATAAATATTCCAATTAAAATTTATGCCACTTATAAGTTACATACCTTTCAAACCCTAATTTGAAGACTATATGGATGGATAAACTTTATCATGATATATTTATAATTTTTGATCCCTTATGAATATGAAATATTTTCATATATTAATTTGATGTGACTTCTTAAAATCATAGAAATTTCATAGTTCAAAACTTCCTAAAAAAACTTATAGGGAAAAATCCAAAATGATTTGTTTAAGAATAATTTTAGGAGTAGTAAAAAGCCTTAACTTCCACAAGATATATGCCATAAAATATAATGAATAAAAAGTTGAAATATCTTTCACATGTAATTTTCTATGTATTCTTAGGAATTGGAAAATTTCATAGTTTGAAACTTCATTAAACAAAATCTATAGTGAAAATTCCAAGATGACTCTTTTAAAAACTATTTCAGGATAAGTCAATCCTTGTTCCATTAAACCTATATATCTGAAAGTATAGAGAAAAATATATATATATTTTAAGTCCTATTCTATCTTATTTATCCTCACCCTAGAAAAAGTTTCACTATCTAAAACTTCCTATAAAAAGAGTCGTAGTGAATTTTTTTAAGATGGCTTGTTTAAAACTAATTTAGGATTAGTCATAAACCCTATTTTACATATGTTATACATATGAAAGTATAATGAAGAAGAAAACATGAAATTTTGACATGTACCTTGATATTGTTCCTATGTCCCCTCAATTTTTTGAGATCTAAAACTTCTTAGAAAAGATGTTATAGAAAAAATTCCAAGATATCTTGATTAAAGGAGCAAAACTCTAGGATCATGGGCTCTGATATTTATGAAGAAAACACCTTGAAAATGATAGAATTTCAATTAATAATGATTCAATTCAAGCTAACTTTATTTATGTCTTTTCTTTATCTAGGATTCAAGTGAATGGAGCTCCTCTACAACTAGTGTTTCCCTATCCGCTTGAGTCTTTTTGCAATTATGAGCCCCCTATTCGATGACTCTGTGTGGCCATCTCTGGTGTCTTGGAGGACTGCTCACTTGGTTGATTAATTGAAAACATATGATGCTATTTACCACATGTTTTAGGAACTTGATAAAATTCCACTACTGCCTCAATGTTAGATTTGAGCTCGTTTAACCTGCTGTTTATTAGTCATGGTTGTAGTGGACTTTAGATCTATCATGCTGAAGTGTGGATTGAATGCAATCTATGCATAGGTTCAATATTTTTTTTGCTAGAATTTTCTTTCCTATTAGTGACCATTGTGAGGGTTTTTGGGTTGTTTTGTTGGCTGTGTGCTTCATGTAGTATAATGATAACCCTAAATAAATTTGTGAAAAAAAAAGCATAATCAAATCCATCTTTGGATCTAGGGTTTCTCTCCTCAACAAAAGATAATGTGGTATTATTGAAGGAAAATAGGTTACTAGGAAAATTCATTGGTTTGTGGCCTAGCCTTGAAGCTTTTAAAGATTGGGCCTTTGACAACTGGGAAAATTATGATCCCAACAACATCTTCTACTGCAGAAATGGATATTATTTATTTCTCTTTGCAAAACAAGAACGTAGAGACCAAACCTACAAATCGGTTCCCTATTTCATGGGAACAAAAGGTTTGTTTCTCGCTCATTGGCATCTTGAATTTAATTCATTGATGGAAATCTCATCTGCACCTATGTGGATCAAATTACCTTTCTCTCATCTCCTTTTTTGGGGTGAAGGAATTTTTAGGGCCATAGGAGATAAGTTGTTCAAATATATTACAAGAAGAATATTCTAGAGAAAACTCTGAGTCGCAAGAATTCAAGGAAGAAGGAAACAACTCTCAAAGCAAGCAAGGAGAAAGCCTGCCCCAACAAATCAACAGTTATGAGGATTTGAATACCGCAGAAAATAAACTTAACATCAAAGCAGATCTCCCAAACCAAACTTCTCCAACTATAGAATGCGAAGCTAAGACACCATTGTCCCAAGAACCAGAAGAGATGAAGGAGATGCAAGACAAAGGAAGTTGGAAGACGGTGGAGAAAAGAAAGAAAGCTACAACACCAATCTCGCCAATAAAGACGAGGAGCCAGACAAGTAAAAATTAAGAAAATTGTAGGTCCGATAGACCAATTTGGTCTCAGTGGACGTTAACCATCATCATCATCAAGAATAATTATTTGTGCCCCATAATTAGTTTTTAAATGGATCTCTCCGAAGACCTCCTTGAGGCGATTCAACTCAATATGGATGGGTGGTCTCATCTCTAGGCTCTATACTACAAGAAAATTTCTTTCAAATGTAATCTATGCCATGAGTATGGAAAATTTATGAAAATTTCTCCAAAATATTCAACTTTTCATAGCTCCCCACCTCCATCGCCTCCTCCAGAGCAAGGAGAAATCAAGCAAGGATTTAATCTCATTAAAAGGAAACATAAGAAGCAAGGAAGTAAAAAACAAGAAACTTGTAAGGCTAATCTTAATCATCGACCCCCTTCCAAAAACAACTTTCAAGTCTTGAATTCTTATGAAGAAGAAAGTGAGAATATTGAGGCCCAAGTGGATCAACCAAATAACTATGTTCCAAAGGTGCCTCTTGATTTGAATGATGAAGAAGATACAGATTGGGCCCCTCCAAAAATGGTGGGAAATATTTTGACAAATATATTTGTACCAAAATATGGAAAATCTATTAAGGTGGCCAAGCATAAGTGCTCCTCTTCTTCCCCTTCCTATTCAAATGTGCTTAAAAAGGAGTGGTCCTCCCCACTGATAACAAGAAGCAATCAAGTTCATAGTAAAAAGAATTCTTTTCTTGACTTCCATAGGTTAAGTAGAGGACGTCCTATAGCAATTTATAGAAATGTATTTTCTAAATTTTTCTATGAAAGAGATTTATAAGTTATTATTCCTGCTCTTTTGTAACAGTAGGAATAAAAACTAGAAGACTTAGTTTTGGAATTTTGTCCTCCCAATTCTTATTGGGATCAGGTTAGTCTGTTATTTTTATTGAAAGTGCCATTATCCAAAGAAGAATATATTGTAACTCCCTTCCTGAGTAACTATTGTGTCTGGGTGCAAATTTTAATACAAATACTACTCATTTTCTTAAAAAAAACAATCCACTTGAAGAGGGGAACCTCCTTTTTTAATGAATAACTGTAAAAGAAAATATGAGATTATTCTAAAACTAGGTCTCCTTAGTGTATATAGGGGACAAATGGTATAATTATGATTTAAAGGTCAAGTCAACCACAATAATATAACAATAGAAATATAAATCACTATATATGGATTTACATGGGGATTTACTCTTAAAATGGAGCTTTGCCTAGGTTTTTAACAATTAGTCTCTTACATTGTTTAAGGCATTTTCTTTACCTCACGCTAGTTTATAGGGATTATTTAATCAATTTTTTCAATTATATTTCCCCCATCAACATAAAATCATTCATTTCTAGGTGCTAATTTAAAGGACTTTTTCATACCTTCCCCCCCATGCACATCCTATATGGTTTGCCTTAGATTAGGTATATAGTGTCATAAATCCTCTTTGGCTTGATTGTTCCTCTGATGGTCAACACCCTCGTTATTTCATTAATCAGTTTCATACACACTGGTGGTTATAGTGTTCTATATCTATTTGAACACCCCTATACATATATGGCCACATCTCAAGAATGAAATTGAAAGCCATACTTTAGATGTATCCCTACTTGTTCTAGCACTAAACCATTGTGGACACACATTTTATACATTTATCACCCACTAGGTGCCATTATTACCTCATAGGATCATCAACTAACAAGACTCTTTCTTGATATTTGATGATATTTTCTTGCATGTGGAAAATGGTGTTCAACTCTAGCCCCAGTGCCCATTTATTTGACCATAATTTATTTTGATGATTTCATTAGCATCGGGACTATCCAATTGATTTATAAAATAAATTTTATTTAAAACTATCACTCCATGCTCATTTGCCTTAAAAAAACAAGCATTTGGGGAAAATCATGTCATTTGGCTATTCAATATGCTTGTAACCTCACACATTAAGTGACAATTGCTATCATCTCCAAGTTTCTCACATTTGAAATTTGAGTGAACGTACCCAAAAAACATCACTAGAACATGTATAAATTTCATAATCCAATACATTATATCAATCCATGGATATTTGTACCATTTTAAGTAGGTTTAATATCATAATAGTTGTTTTAAAAAATTCATATGGCTTGCTTAAGTACCACCTCCATGAGTGAGATGAAAAATCCTTTGAGACTTGTGTGGCTCATGTGAAGTTAGAATGGTCATTTTTTATGGCATGTTTTTTCTCGGTAAAAAACTAGCTAGTCTATTGTATTATATTTACAGGTAAATTTTACAAGCAGTGAGACAGGACTTCCATGGCCACCAGTGGCACCTTGGATATCTTAGCTTTAAAGCAAAAAGCTCCCTCGCAAGGGCAGCACCGACAGGACTTCCAAAATTCCCCCAAAAAGTTACTGAGGCTGAAAACCAATTTGACTTGACAGTCAACAGAGCATGGAACCACATTGAGTTAAACATGAACCTGACGGCCCACGCAAGGGCTTCCTTCAAAACCAGACTGTAGACCGACAAAGAACTTACAATGGACCGACATGTACAAGACAATATTAAAAACTGAGAGTAAACTAGACCAACACAAACGAGACAGAATGAAAAACTGCAAGTGAACAAACACAGTGACAACCCGTACCCCAATACTCGCAGAGACCTTTATCCTGGACCCGAGCTGAGAGAGAAAGGCATGAGCCGATGCGCGCGTCGGAGGATCAGTCGTCACCGAGACTTTTTTCTTCCACGATAGTGCACCATCCCTGGCCCTCAGGGATTCCTTCCCACATGGCAGTCCATTTATCCTTTGTTGTTCCTTGAGGTTCTTGTGCCTGGGGATGCGAGGGGGCGTGCAGAATCTCCTTCCCTGAGGTGCCCACCTCAATTGGTGGCTGTAGAACAGGGCTCTCCTTTCCAGTGCCCTCTGGAGGTGGTTCCGCCAATCCTGGAGGCATCCCACTATCATTCCCTTTAGGAGGTTTAGTAAAAAGAACTGAAATATGAGCATTGATACCTGCACTGTCCTTTGAGTTGCCCAGGGTGAACACAACCGAGCCAAATGCTGGAAGAACTGGCTCCCCTTCACTTGAGCTGCCAACCTCCGTGAATTGCCCAGCTTGGAGTGGCATAGCCCTTGCCCGCCTGTAGCAATAGTAACAGCAGCAATGATGGTGCTCATTTGCTTCCGGAGGGCGAGAGGATGAACCTCACCCAGGTCCCTCTTGCTAGGTTGCCTCTCCCGCAGCCTCGCCATGGACACTCCTCCGTCTCCCTTGTTAGCCTGAGGTGAATTGTGAGACCAACCACCAG
Organism: Pinus taeda; assembly: GCA_000404065.3. NCBI lineage: Eukaryota > Viridiplantae > Streptophyta > Pinopsida > Pinales > Pinaceae > Pinus > Pinus taeda. The sequence goes on from APFE030416109.1 coordinate 106,712, forward strand.
GCAGATTTTGCCACAAGTCCCACTCGGTCGCGACAACCTCTGAGTAGCTGTTGCCTGAGGGAGGAATTTCACTCCACGTAACCAGATTGCCTTGATTGCTCTTGATTGTCCGCTTCCACCTAAGACCTGAGCCTGAATTGGAGCGACGGAAAGCTGAGATGGCTGGTCGAAGTGGTAGGATAACCGCCCACCACTGCGTCTGCACCTGCGTTGAATTCCTCTGCGTCTGCACCTCCCCAGCTTCACCATAACAATGAGCTTGTTTCTGCTCATCCGCACCTTGATAACCCGCCTCATTCCCTCGTTGGGAGCGAGCAATAACTGCAAGCTGCAACGCCATCTCTTCACTCTGCTCGGCATTGAATGCCCAGAGCTCGGACTGTGGAGGATTAAACCTTTGACGACGAATTCCATTAACCATTAATATGAGCACGGGGCGGCACATGCTGGACATGTGGCTCGACCCTTTGTGACGTGCCAGCACCTGCATCCGGGGATTTTTTATGGCATGTTAAGAATATATAGTAACGATAACAGGATTACGGCTAATTATAGATTAAAAAATAAGGATCTATAGGGCCATTCTAATTACTATATTTCCCTAGTTGATCATCTAACATGGGGACTATATCCCATTTATAAAGAAAGTTCACACTTGAATTGGTTTATGAAGAATTCTAAACTTTTTCTATAAAAGGGAGTTGTGAGACTGCATTTTGTAAGAGGAATTGATTAGAAAATTATGACGAAGAATTGATTTTAGAGACTATATATCTTGTTATATTTGTTATCACCAAAAAATTTATCATCTAGCCTAATTTACTAGATGGATCGAAGTACAACATGTAAAGCCAATTTTACCATAGTAAAGCTATTTTAACTATGAGAAATTACTTAATAAACCACCTTTGTTAAGTAATTTATAGTTTTTTTTGGGTAGGTAAGCACCCACGGGGGATTTGAACCAGTGACCTATCGCAAGAAATGCCTTAATAGTGCACCCATTCACTGCCAATCGAAAGCCCTGTGGGCAAGTAATTTATAGTTAAATCCATGAAGAATAATTAAATAAATCACTATTTATTTGATTTCTACCGGGAATAATTAATTAAGCCATTTTTATTCCTCGTCAAATTTGACCCAGTCATGAAAAATAAACAGATAAATCATTATTTATCTTATTTTTCTCTAAGAATAATTGATTATTATTCTTTGTTGAATTTGACTAAATCCCTTAAGAATAATTAAATAAATCCTTATTTATTTATTATTCCTTAACTAATTCATTGAGATGATAAATAAATCATTTATTTATTTATTATTTCTAAAAAAAAAAAAAAGACTTTTTCACTCCTAAATAAATATAATAAAATATTCCAAGTGGTTCTTACAAAAATGAGATCAATAATATCTTATTATTGCTCATTATTCGAGGATAACTCAATATTTTCTTATAAATAGAATGGTTTTCCATTCATTATTCACTTTTGATTATTTTCATTATTGCACTCATTGTTGTAACTCTAATTATTTTCATTGTCACACACCATATTTTTGTTGGGTTTATGCATCATATAGGAGAGAGACTCTACAGAAGCTAAAGACATTTGAGGATAGCCAAGAACCCATCCCACAGTGGGGGAATGGTAATATTTATATGTTCTCTTCACAGGTGTTATTATGAAATTATTCTTTACATATTTGGTTTCCATTGGATGTTTGGGGTTATTACTCTTTCCTTCACTCTTTAATTATGATTGTAGCATACATCATAATTTTGGTAGGTTTTGTTTCTATAAATAGTTGCAGATCTACAACATGTAGTAGTCATTTCTATTGTTGAGATTGTTTGTCTATTTCCCGTGGAAAAATTCGTAATTTCATTAGTGGTAAGAAATTACATTTTGTAGATGCATATGCATATGCCGATATTTCTATCGATATCAAAGAAATATCAAATCCTACTACCTATGACACACAAGGTAGTAGCCCAAATAGAGTCAGGGAGGAGTCCAAAAATATTACAAATGAAACAACAATGTAAATATTATCTTGGTCCATGCAGGGATATAATACCAAAAATATGTGCAGTGCCAACCATAATGACCGCATGATAGTTCATAAACAACAATATATATATGTACAATAATCTGAAAACACTGTCCAAAAATTAAGCCAAAATTTCCATGAAGGGTCTGTGATAGTACTGGTAGCTTTCTCCATCGATCTGTTCATTGATCAGCCAGATGCCTGGCTCTCGAATTGCGCTTTCTTTGGAAAGACGACCAACCTTTGTGTTCCGCTCCCTGTAGATATGATTACATGAAAAGAAATCAAAATTGGGGATCAATCTTAATGCTTCATATAGTATTTGTCTCAATGAAAAAGGCTAGCAATAAGAACGCTCATTCAACCAATCGTAGACAATCTTAGAGTCACTGAACAGTTGAAGAGCATGATAGTTCTTCTCCAATGCAAAATGGATGATATAAAAGGCTGTTGAAAGTTCAGAAAAGTTGTTTGTGCCCCCTCTCAATCCCATGGAAAGATTGTAAGAGTGCCTGTTAGATAAGTGCAGGGACAAGCACCACTCTCCCCCCCCCCCCCCCCCACACAATCCTTCATCTGTGCAGCCCCTCTCAAAATATGCCTAGGGTGGATTGGGATCAATCAGCTCTTGTGAGATGATTCGAGTTCTAGTGAAGGGCGGGTCATCAGGGATGAGGTCATAATCTGCTTTGATCAAGGCAGCAATGATAGTCCACCTAGGAGGGGAATTTTGAAATATAAGCTAATTGTGAGAAATCTAGATAGCCCAACAAAACAACAAGGGGAGGTTTCTCAGTTTGTGGGGAGTGATGGAGGAAAACCAAATGTTCCAGGCATCGACTAGTGTGCCTGGTTGCCAGTTACAATTTGAGGGAATATCAGATGATATAAGATTCCATAAATGTGTTGGGTGTGGAGCCTGATTATCTTCTATATTCAAAAGTACCGCCACATTGGACCCCAGTTCAAAATGGGGGCGGCAATGCCGCCCGTAAAATATT
>APFE030416109.1:112053-129323 GCA_000404065.3 Pinus taeda
GTATAGTAATTTCTAGTCAATCTGGGCCGTTCATTAGGCGGATGATCTGATGGTAGAACTTATGTTTAGTTTAGGGGAAATGGAAATATTCCCATTCCAAATCATATTCTTATCATGGAGGTAATAATAAAGACATGACTAAAGTTAAGTGATTTCATTGTCATGAGCTGGGCCATTTGCTACAAATTGTCCACTCAAGAAGTCCAAGAAGAAGTCCTCAGGAGGAGCGGTGGGTGAGGCTTTGGCCTCTCAATTTGAATTGGAATTTTCCCTCATTGCATGCATGGTGTCATCAATGAAGGGAAGTGTATGATACTTAGATAATGGAGCTTCATTCCACATGACTAGTGACAAAGAGTTATTCAGTGACCTAAAGGAGAAAGATCTCCAGTTGCATATTGAGATGGGTGATGATAGAAAGTATAATGTTACTGGATTGGGCACGATTACTTTTCAGAGGGAGCATGGGGCTCCACTCACCTTGAAGAATGTTATGTATGTGTCTGGGCTGAAGAAGAACTTGGTATCCATTTCCATGCTTGAGGATAGAGGCTATGATGTGATTTTCTCGAAAGGAAAGGCATTCCTTCAACACATAACCATGGATCAAGTAAAGAAGATAGGGATTTAGGTTAAGAATCTCTATAAGCTGGAGGTAGAGGAGTGTGCTTCTTGGAGTACAAAAGAAGAAAGGGTGCAGAGTTGAGATGTTGAGGAGTTGTGGCATGGGCGATTGGGCCGCTTACATCATTCGGCTTTGAAGATGTTACGGTAGATCTATACTAGTCTTCCTAAAGGTATGCTTGAGAAATTTGATGCATGAAAGGGGTGTACTTTGGGAAAATACACCAAGTATTCCTTTCATGATAGAGACAATCAGGTAGAGGCTATTCTAGAGCGAGTACAATCAAATGCGTGTGGACCATTCTTGACAACATCCACGACCAAACACAGGTATTATGTTATATTTGTTGATGAATATTCTCATAAATGTTGGATATTTTTCATGCAAAAAAAGGATCAAGTTTTCACAAAATTTTGTGAGTTTAAAGCATTGGTGGAGAAAGATTCAAGAAAGAAGGTTAAAGCTCTATGTTTATTTGGGGTAGAATCAAATGTTCTCTAGCCACAAAAACTAGTGCAGAGGCTAAGGCACATGAGATATCCAATACCCAGAAAGGGTTTGGGCAGATTCTAAACAGTTTGGGAGATATTAAAATAATTAACATTTTTAATGGAGTTCCTGAGTCTAAACGTAGGGAAATTAAAATATTAATGTGAATTAATAAAAAAAACTATGTTAGAATGGTCAAAAATTCATGGATCAAGCCAGATCTAATATTAGCCATTGATTAGGGACTTAATCTTGGATGTTGATTTGTCAACGAGAAAAGTATAAGAGGAGGCTTGAGGGTCACTTGGAGAACACACCAAGAGATTAAGATTTTGACTTTATGGGGCTGGGTTTGTTGAGAAAGTTGAGAGAGTTATAGCTAAGGGGAAATGAATATAGAAGCAGAGAGGCAGAGATAGCATTAGGAGGATCAACACATTAGCCAGAGAGAGGGACGCAGAAGCAACCAAGGGTTCACGCAGAGCCAGCCAGGGCTCACGTAGAGGCATCCAGGAGTTGTGTAGTGCCTCAGAGGGCTAGCGTGGGTGACGTAGAGGGCCAGAGGTCTGACGCAGTACCTCTAGAGGATGACGTAGGCCAAGCTAGAGTGATGATGGGCTAACTCTAGGCTAAAGAGAGGCTAACACAGTCCCTAGAGGCTGACACTGGGGTTTTGTGGGGTAGATTGAAGTTGTGGAGCTGCGAGAGTGTTTCTCCGTGGTTTCAGAAATAATATTTTCTTCCAAGTAAAGAGGTAATAATATCGATATTTTTCTTTGTTGGGTGAGTCAGATTTGGCACCCAGATTATATTTTGAAACTGCTTAATAAATCAAACCTTCAGTTAGCTACATCAGTTTTCTTGCATTGGGTTTTTTTGGGGACATTAGTTCAAAAATAATGATGTCACTTGTGTGCTTGTTTATATTTCCTTCAGTTGATGTTCTGTAATGTGTTGAGCATGTAATTGTATTTATTTCCAATATTTTCATTATAAATAACTTGTTAATTAACAGAACAAGTAGGTAGGAATAAATTAGTAAAGTGCATGAAGGGTTTCTAACATGTCAAACTTAGAAATTCCAACACTCTACAGAGTGATAAGAGTGGTGAGTATGTCTCAAACAAGTTTAAGAACTTCTGTGTAGCGGAAGGGATTAAATGAGAGTTGATGGCACCCCATAACCCTCAGCAGAATGGGGTGGCTGAGAGTAAGAACAAAATCATAGTAGGGGAAAAGAGGGAAATGTTGCATGATCAGGGCCTACCACTACGCTTATGCGCTGAAGCATGAAACAATGTGGTTTATGTTCAGAACCGTAACCCACATCGGGTACTTGAGATGAAGACACTAGAAGAGGCTTATTACGATAAGAGGCCAGATATTGGTCACTTCAGGATTTTTTGCTCATCGATATATTTCCATGTGACCAAAGATGCACAGAAGAAGCTTGAGCCAACAACAGAGTTGGGGATATTTTTGGGGTACACTGATACATGCCATAACTATCAAATGTACTTGCCAACTAGCAGGATCGTAGTGGTTCATAGGGATGTTAGATTCGATGGGGAGAAGGCCATGCGAGTTTCCCTTGAGAGGGATCTTGAGCTACATGTAGATGAGGAGATTTTAGCTCCTAAAGTTGATGAGCCTAAGATTAATGTGGAGAAGCCACATATAGAGGATCCAAGAGTGGAGACATCCACTCAAGTAGAGTCTTCCATAGAGGGAAGAAAGTGCACCAGAGAGGTTGACATATTGTTGGATGATGCAAGGGAGAATGTGGGAGCACCCACTTCTCAGCGCAGGAAGAGGGGGTCATCTGAGAGGTACACTGGATACATGGCTCTTATGGGAAAATGTGTTGTGACAAAGCCATATTCATTTAAGGAAGAAGTGCAACAACCGGTTTGTTAATGCCATGGTGGAGGAATATGACTCCATACTTTGTAACAAGTGTTTGGGATGTGGTCCCAAGACCGGAGGAAAAGTCAATGGTGAGATTATATTGGATTTACAAGGTAAAGAAAGCTACAGATGGTAGTGTGGAGAAGAATAAGGTTATATTTGTGGCCCATGGTTTTTCATAGGTAGAGGGGATTGGCTATGATGAAACCTTTTCTCCTATTGCAAGGTACTAGTCGATCAAATCTATATTTGCACTATCAGCGAAGATGGGTTGGAAGATACATCAGATGGATGTGAAGAAAAACTTCCTTAATGGCATGATTGAGGAAGAGGTGTACATAGAGAAGCTTGGGGGTTTTGATATCTTTGACCATGAGTCATATGTGTCTCAGCTTAAGAGAGCATTGTATGGGATGAAGGAAGCACCTCATTCTTGGTACACTAGGATAGATAGCTACTTCACCGAGTTGGGCTCCACGAAGAGTGAAGTGGATGTGACCCTGTACCACATAGTTGTGGAAGGTAAACTATTGATCGTTATACTTTATGTTGATGATCTCATACTGACAGGTGATGATGATTTGATTAAGTCTTGCAAGGAGAACCTTACAAGAGAGTTTGAGATGAAGGACATGGGGCTCATGCATTAATTTCTTGGCATGGAGGTATGACAGGGATATGGGGAGTTGTTTGTGTCTGAGGGCACGTATGCCAATGATATACTTAGGAGATTCTGCATGGAGAGAAACAAACCCATGGAGACTCCTCTAGCAGGTAATTGGAGGAAGGAGGATGCTACTTCAGGGGAAGTAGTGGAAGTTACTGTTTACAGGTAGCTTGTGGGTTCACTCATGTACTTGGTGAACACACGACTAGATATGTGACATGCATCTAACCAACTTAGTCAAGAGATGGTTAGGCCTACCAAGCTATAGTGGAAGGCAACAAAGCATGTGTTGAGATACCTTAGGGGCACTTCTTAATATGGATTATGGTACAAATGGACAGAGGGAGTGAAGCTTCAAGGCTTCACCGATGCAAATTGGGCAGGGAGTCCATCTAATAGGAAGAGCACATTAGAAGGGATCTTCAGTATTGGGCCAATGATAATTTATTGGTACAACAAGATACAAAGATCAATTTCACTCAGTTCAGCATAGGTAGGGTAAATGGATGGGAGTTAGGTAGCATGTGAAGACATCTGGATGAGGAAGATCTTGGTTGGTTGTTTGGTCAGCAGATGGATCCACTATGATTTACTATGATAATCAGAGTTGTATCAAACTCTCTGAAAATCCAGCTTTTCATGATTAGTCCAAGCATATTGATATCTAATATCATCATTGCTGAGATTGTGTATTGAGGAAAATTATGTTGTTAGAGTACATTCCCACGGAGGAGCAAGATGCTGACATTTTGACAAAGGAATTGTCAAGATGTAAATTCGATTTTCACAGAGACATGATCAGGGTAGCTGACAATCCTTTTCTTGTTGAGAGGGAGTGTTGAGAAATGGTAACAAGAAATTCCAATTCAATTTGTCCTTGAATTAAAATAATAATTAAAATCGAATTCTATTCTCATAACAACTCGTAAATAGTTAATTAAGTTTAATTAACTTAATTAGCTTATGAATTTCGAGTTGGAATCTTTCTATAGTGATGTATATGTTCTCCCTAAGTTTTATCGGTCCAATATAAGTTTAAATTGAGTTGGAAATTAGATCACTCAGTTTACTGAGTTATTTTCAGTTAAATTAGTTCCAAACTATTTGTGTAACTAATAGAGGACTAACAATCAATTGGTGCACTAATGTATCCACTAGTGCTACTCCTGTTAATTGAAGATGCCCTCATGAGAAACTCATGCATTTCAGTTCAGAGAAACACCCAGTTGATACTAGAGTGAAGGGACAATGTACTATTAGTGGTATTATTTACTGGAGTGTAAATATCATGCATGCATCAGAGATTGATCCTATGTTTGGATTGCATAGTTTTGGAAACCTAAATTCCCTTTAAATATGGGCTATTCATCCTAGGAATTACGCAAGAGATTAGGACCTTGGAGAGCTGTAAAATTGGCTAAGTGTTGGCCAAGAGCTTGCTTATGAGCTGAGAGAGTTGAACATACTTGTGCGGAATTGTTCTAGTGATAGCAAGCTTTGTATCTTCACTCATATTTATGATATATGCAATACAGATAGCAGTGTTTTGAGCAGTAGTTTTCCCTAAATACATCATGTGTTATGTGCCATTGATTTATTGTCTTCTTGTTTATATTTTTTTCATCAATCTACTGGCTTCCACTGGTTGATAGTAGAAGTAGATTCTTGTCTTTTGCTTTAGTACATTGCATGAGCTTGTAAATGTATACGATTTTCTACATTCCCTTTCTGTCTTTAATTTTTTTTCAAGAGTGTTGACGTGCTTCTTCTCAACCTTGAGCTCTTTGATAATCCTTATAACTTCATTTTGAAATTCAACCTCAGTCATCTTTTCTTCTCCTTCTTCATCATATGCCTCTTGCTTATTGTGCTTGGCCATAAACATTACTATTCCGTTGATTTCTTCTTCGTTATCATTTTCTTCATCACATGAGGACTATCTTCTTTGGAGAAGAAACTCTTCCTAAACCATTTCTTCTTGCCTTGTTGAATTCCCAGGACCTTTCTTTCCCTTGGTAACAACCTCATTTTTGTGAGGACACTTTGCTACAAAATGCCCATTCTCACCATAATTAAAACATATTAATGGAAGTTTAAATTTGAATTTTCCCATACTTGTTCTCATTTTCTATGTGAAGTAGGAAAATTCTTTATTAGAAAATTCTTCTTCATATTCTTCCTTTTCTTCATCCTTACAACTGCAAGTTTTTTCTTTTGGAGCCTGCTTGTCCTTACTAGTCTTCTTGGATGTGGTAAATGTTGTTTCTAAGTGAGATATGACATCCTCTTCTTCAATCCTCATTTGATATGTTGTAAGAATTCCACGCAATTCATCTATGATGAGATTGGTCAGATTCAATCTATCTTCCAAGACAGATACCTTTGGGTTGAATCTTGGTGGCAAGGTTTTGAGGATCTTTTGGTCAATTTTTTTTGTATCAACAGGTTCTACCAAACCTTCCAAAGTATTTTTTGTTTCATCAACATGTCGAAATTATGCATATCTTCATCTTCCTTCATTCTGATTTGCTCAAAATTTTCCCTAAAAATTTGAAGCTTTGCTTCTTTCACCTGTGAGTCACCTACATATATGTTCTCGAGCTTGCCCCATACCTCTTAAGAAGTTTTGTAGCTCAATACCTTAATATAGATAGATTCGATAAGCCCATTGATAATAAGATCTTTATCATTTGCATCATATACCATATTTTGCTTACCTTGTTCATCTGGGGTTTATGTGAAGCTTTTTTCAATGATTTCCCATACTTCGTATCCTTATGCCAACAAATGAACCTGCATTCTTCCACTCCAAAGTGCATAATTATTTCCATTGACCAAAGGAACTATATTCTTGGTATATTCCATGATCTCCTTCCAATTGTTAGACTACTATTGAAGGAAACAAGCTCTGATACCAATTGTTGGAAAGACTAAGAGGGAGAGTGAATCAATATTCCTTAGCAATTAGCAATTAGCAATTTTAAATATTTTTAGAGCATTAGTTAATCTTCAATTATTATTAATGTTTATCCAGTAACAACAGTAAATAATAAAACATAGCAGGCACAACAATTTTAGGTGGAAAATACCCTCAAGGTCAAAAACCACTGAATGCTTTTCCAATAAATTATTTAATCTTCAGCCCCAACTAAAATGAAATTTACAACTTCCTAGAATTCTAGAAAATAATTATTCTCCAGCTCCCATAGGAAGGATGCTCTAACACCCTAGTTTCTCTAATAGTCACATGAATGGATGCCCCAACATCCTAGACCAACCTATCACCTTGAAGTGTTCACAGGATCCAACTTGTAGGCAACTTCATGTACTGGCCTAGCACCACCCTGCCACCCTATAATGACCAGAAATGAAACAAGAGTGTGGACTCCCGTACCAAGGATAATGATCCACAATACGATATAATTTACAATGATTTTCTTGTACTTGACAAACTACCCAATCACACTATGACCTACAACCTAACCATGACATCATCCAACAATGACTCCTATACCTCCCAACAATGCCTCTTCAACTCTAGGCAGATTGATTTTTTACAATAACAACTCTTTTACAATTTTACAATGATGATCTTTTACAATAATGACTCTTGACAAGAACTGACACTTGACTTGAAATGACTTCTTGGATCACTTCCATTTTTTGAGGTACTATCGTGCTTGCTTCAAGTAATGGTACTTTGGCGCTTCATGTCCTTCTAGTATGTGTCTGAGTTGTCCTGAAGTGTCCTCCTTCTTGAACATGCATCAGTGAACAAGACCCAAACGAATACACAAACAAAATACTTAAAATGTCCTGAAAACACATGTTAGAGATGATATTCAAAATTCAAATGTAAACACTAATCATACAAACCTTGCTGTATAAGACTTACCCTTAATTGTTGATGTGTGGTCCTTACTGCAATGATCATTGAAAGCATACGTTTTCCTGTCTTCTAGGAGTTCGATATTGAATCTGTTGTGTATATTTAATTTCAGATCTCCAAGGTCTAAAATTTCATCTTGTGGTAGCCCTCTAGGTCCTCTTTCCAACCCCATAGGTCTAATTGATATTGGATTCTTCAAGAAAGAGTTATGCCCAATCTACCACGATGACCTAATTATAGACTAGTTCAGTAGAGTGAACTTGTATGAAGTGTCACATGTCATTGTTTCGATCTTCAACCCTGAAAATGGTACCCAAAAAACTAAAGTTTGTGCTCTTTCTATCACTTTTTACGAAATTTGAATCCAATGTTCAAAGAGAAAGTTATGACAATTTTCCCAAGGTCACTTGTTTGATATGGAATTCGGGAGCCTGAAAAAACCCTAACTTCCTCAACTCATATCTCTGAAAATATAGCAAATCAAGGTCACAATTTGGTCACGAGTTTTGTCAATATTTCAGCTCAAATTAATTTAAGCTTCTGAAGCTTCATAGGAAAAATGTTATGACAAAAATTCCACGATGAATTGTTTGAAGCAGCGAAATCCTAGAATCCAAAGCTATAAAATTGCTTCAAAAAAAACCTTCAAACTTGATCATAGATTTGTACCCTAACTAGACCTCAACAAAACCTTAAACTCCTAGTGACAGATCGTGTGTTAGAATCTCATGAGGGCTGAAAAATTACATAGGTCTTCTAACAAGATAGTTCATTGAATGTGCTTGCCTGAGGAGGATATGAGGGTCACATTTATAGAAAGGACTTGAGTTGAGAGGGGCTTCAACAAGTGAACGTTGGAGGGATTTTAGGAGATTAAAACATTATTAATTATTGAAAATTCAATGACAGAAACCAATGATTGGTGCCATGCCAAAACACCATGGAGTCTTAGCCACTAACTGGGGTTACTAACTTCAAAGACGAATATCTCTCAAACTGTGAAGAATTATGTGGCCTGCCATATATCAATAGAAACATATCGATGAGTAGAATCCATCTAGAAGATCCTTGACTCAAAATAGATTGAGTTTTCAAGTGAAATTTTTCATGAAAGATCGGGGTAGCCCCTGGTGTTGCTTGGGTTAACATCAATGACAACCACTAATCAATAGGAATCACTCTTATTTTCAAGGGAGCTGCTATTAGCTACCCTTTTGTATAAATAAACAAGATGAACAACTAATTAAGATTTGAAGTTTTGATTCATCTAGATGTAGCTATTGAGCTTAGAAAATGACATTGCCTTTTTTGAACTTTTATATGATGTATGAAACCTTTGATTTTTGATAATGATAAGTTTGTTATTGAGCTGCATCTAAATCAGTTTCAGAGGGCTGAGACCCTTGGGTTTGGGTACAACCTAGAGGTTTTGGTCCCTCTTTTGTACTTGTGTTTTGTTCTTGATTCCAAGTATTTCATAGTTTCTTTCATTTCAGTAGAGATTAAGCTATAAAACCCTTTGATTGAAAGCTTCTACATCAACTCTCTTGTGGGAGAATGGGTGGAAGGATTCACAATCTAAGTCCAAAAATATTGTCTTTATTTTTTATTAGAAATATATGAATTTTAATTTCTCTACTTCACATTTTCTTTCTATAGCTTAGAAGTCAGCTTCATGATTAGAGTAGTGTTATATCATAAAATATATGTAATTTAAATTCAACTCATCTTTTCCATCATAGGTTATATCACTTTGTTAATGATCAATGGATGTATGCATGTGGTTGGTTGCAGGGCTATGTTGATCTGTAGGGGAGGGCACCTCTTTCACTTCCATATTGGACTCGTCCATCTTCTCTTTCCACCACTCAATTCTGTCCCAAAACTTTGCTTCCATGGTCACTTTTTCCTAGTAAACTTAGGACACCGTGAGCATTCATCCTAGTGCAAGAAAAACCTCTTAGAGGTACTAGGCTTGGCTAGGGGGATCAACCCAACCTTCCTTCATTCTCTCTAATCTCCATCCACCTCTCCATACCCTCAAGTCATCATTTTAACCATAAAGAGCCTCTCGAAACCCCTCTTGTAGCATTATAGGCCCTCATGTAGCAACACCTATAGCAAGCCTCTAGCACCACTTTTCTTCACCAGTTTTGATCCCCACTTCAACTTTAGCTCAGCCGAGATGAATAATGACCCCAAGTTGTGATTTTATGATCAAGGGAAGCTCCTGGGCCAATCCAACCATTCCTTTTCCTCACTACAAAACATAGTAGAATTAGTTTTTTAATCACAAGTATGATGCAAGTTAGGTTTACGATTTTCAAGCAAGTGTGATATAGGTAGATGATACATGCAATTATGTTGCTAGATTGATGAATTGTGCAAGATAAAGTAGCTTTATTTCTACAAGTATATTATCCCTTGTCATTTCATGAAATGATTAATTAGCATCTACAAGTTGAGAAAATGGCATTTCCACTTTCATAGTTAGAATTAGCTTTCAATTGTACTTTCATCAACAAGATTTCACTATAGTTCAATAGGAGGAATCACCTATGAGCACTTTGATCTAATGTCATGACTAAGGGTGGCATGAGCAGAATCCAATCTACTATGCATACACCACTGTCACCTCTAAGTTTGTACAAACCCCAGGTTGATAATTTGAGTTGAGGAGATCTTTGGAATTGCAACATTCTTGGTGCAATACTAGGGCTCACCAATTTTTGGCGTTGTTTCTAGGGAGGTGTCTAAGTAGATTTTGTTTATGCTTGAGCATTATTTTTTGTTTTGCATACAGTTTTTGAAAAAGTGATTTTTTTTTCTTTCATGCCTCGTAGGAGTAGGGATAATCGAGGAAACTTCTTACCAAAATCCCCCACACCCTCAAGCAGTCAACCTTCACTCTTCTTCGGTGACTGTGAGCTTCCCTCTTTGACTGTCGGGGAGTTAGAAATCCCTTTAGATGATAACCCTAAATTTTTTGAAGAACCTATTGGGAAAGAAGAAGAACCCACCTCACCTACCCAAACCATGGTTGAAAACAAGGACAGTGAGGTTTTCCCTATTAAAGAGACCAATGGAGAGGTTAGAACAAAGAATATAATCCCTATTTCCCTTCCACACTTCCATGGATTAACCAAAGAGGATCCTTAGACCTTCATGTTTGAATTTTCTATTGTTTATAGGTCCTATGACTATGCCTCTGATGAGCAGAAGATGATGTTATTCCCCTATACCCTTAAAGATACAACCTTGTGTTGGTTTATGGGTTTGCCTAGGGGTAGCATCACTACCTTGGCCCAAATGAAATAGGATGTCAATAGAAAGCACAGGAACTACTGTAGGTCCAAATAAACCAAGGAAGGAATATTTAGGATGAATCTTGGACTTGATGAATCTCTAGAGGACTATGAGGAGATATTTCAACTTAGTTATAGGAAGGCCAATTGTACCCTCGATCTTGAGTCACTCAAGCTATTTATTCTCCAAGGGAAAAGGGAGGATATGTTGGAAACCCTCAACATGTTGTTTGGAGGAGATATATATCAATTATCCTATGATGACATCAAAACTATATTCAAGAATCACTCTAGGGCTACCGAGAAGAAGGGTAGGGCTAGTTAAGGCTTGATCAGTTCCTTTCCCTCCACAACATCCATCAAGAATGAGATAGGGAACATATTGGAGGATTTCAAGAGTGAAATTTTGTATGCCTTTTCATTGAAAATGGATACCATGCAAATCAAAAGAAAGTAGGAGGAAGGAGAGGGTGCACTAGCCATTTTCTGCCCTAGATGAAAAAAAGTACATCCTAGGAATGAATGCCCCTTGAATTTCATAGAAGTATACCTATTATGTGAAGAAAACTATGCAATAGACAAATTCCCCTCTTTTCCAAAACTAAAATTTTTATACCAAGGGACAGAAGGTGGGTCAACACAACTTTTCTTCATTACTCAAAGAATACCTCCAAGACCTAGGCCATATCACCAAGGTATGCAAGGTGCACATTACTCTTATTGCAATCCAAATCGGAATGCACCTTTGCAACCTTGGTACTCTTCCACTCATCCATCATGGTTCACATCTCCTTCTTGGCCTTATTCTCCTCCATATCCTCCTCAACTTGTCAACCATCCTTTTCAGCCATCTCCACCCCAATATTCTCAATGGGGAAACTCATCACAAGGGTGGAAGCCTCAAATCAGAAAACCTCCTTCTTTACTGCCTCCACCCCAACCTCAACCACAACTCACTCATCCTAATCAACCTAAGAAACCTCAAATTCCTATTCAACCCAATCCAAACTCGAACAACAAGCAAGAAAAATAAGTCTACAATGGAGAGACATCATATCTACTTATGAGGTGGAAATCCAAGAGATCAACCTTCACTTTGGGAGAGTGCCCCCAGATAATCACCCACATTCTCCACCTGAAGAGATTGAAGAAGAGAAGGAAGAGATTCCTCCTCAAGTCAATCCACCTCCCTTTCTTGAGAGGTTGATCCACCTTAGCCAACACACCCTAAAAGAGGTTGAACTTCTGGGAGAATTGAATAATTTGTGTGTTAAGATACCCCTTCTCTAGGCCATTAAATA
The DNA here is from genome assembly GCA_000404065.3 of Pinus taeda. NCBI lineage: Eukaryota > Viridiplantae > Streptophyta > Pinopsida > Pinales > Pinaceae > Pinus > Pinus taeda. The sequence goes on from APFE030416109.1 coordinate 124,238, forward strand.
TGTTCTCATCTATAATAATATTATCAAGGAAAAATGTTTAAAAAAATACTGGGAGAATAAAAAAAGACACCCCCACCATAAATGTTTTTGGGAAATTATCTGATTTGATGCTTAGGAGTGTGATCTTCCCAAAATATATAGACCCTGGAAGCCTAGTAGTGGATGTGCACATTGATGGAATTATAGTCCCTAATACCTTGATTGATCTTGGGGCTGAAATCAATGTGATGACTAAGGAAACCATGTTAAATCTAACTCTCCAAGGGGATTTGAGGATGACCACCATAGTTTTGCAACTTGCAGACAGATCCACAGTAGCTCATGAGGGAATTGTTGAAGATGCTATGGTCTCCATTGACTCTTGGGAGTGTCCTACTTATTTCCCATTTCTCTAGCCCAAAACCAAGTTTAATGGCTATCCTCTCATATTAGGAAGACCTTGGTTGGTCACTTCTGATGCCTAAATTAGTTGTAAGGCTAGGAACATGACTATTAAGGATGGTAATTTATCGAAAAAACTGGTATTTTAAACTCCTACTTATCCTTCTAATGAAAATAACTTACCCTTATGGTTATAAGAGGAGGAAGATGATGAATTGTATCACATCACCCCCCACCCAATCTGCGCCCCAGATACTATTATAGGAGGGGGGCAACTTGATGAAGATGACCTCATTAACCATGTTCTTCAGAACCAACCTCCCATTCCCATACCAATCAATGATTTGATGAAATAATATGGGAGTAGTCCTTGGAATGACTTATTCCCTATCGAATCAAGTCCAGAACATGTAAAAATTGTAGAGTTTGGCCCATCCAAAACTTTAAATATCAACCCTTCTCTCTCAACCAAACAAGAAGAACAATTGTGCAATTTGTTGAGGCAACATCTACATGCTTTTTCTTGGGATTATAAGGAAATTAAAGGTGTACATCCCTCAGTTTTTACTCATCATATTTACCTCAAGGAGGGATGCAAGCATGTGCGACAACCCTAGAGAAGGATGAACCCATCTCTTAAGGAAATTGTGAAAGAATAATTACAAAAGCTACTGGATGCAGGGTTCATATACCCCATTTCACATAGTGAGTGGGTGTCATCTCTTGTCTTAGTTCCTAAGAATAATGGGAAGTGGAGAATATATGTTGATTACTAGGAACTTAACAAGGCTACAAATAAGGATCGTTTTCCTTTATTCTTCATTGACCAAGTCCTAGATGGACTTGCAGGGAATAAATTATTCTCCTTCATGGATGGATTTAGTGGATACAACCAAATCCAAATTAGTCGCAAAGGCCAAGATAAGACCAATTTTACATTTCCTTGGGGTACCTTTTCCTATAGGGTTCTTCAATTCAGTCTGTGCAATTGCCCCACCACTTTCTAGAGTTCAGTTCTGAGTATTTTTGTTGAACTTGTTAATGACTTTGTCGAAATATGCATGGGTGATTTCACTCCTTATCGATGTGAATTCCATGAAGCTCTCTCCAATCTATGCAAGATCTTGAAGAAATGTATTGAAATGAATCTCTCATTGAGCCCTGAGAAATGTGAATTATTGATGAATGAAGGGACTATCCTTGCCCATTTCATATCCAAGGGAGGGATACAGGTTGAACCAAACAAGATAGCCATCATTAAAAGGGTCCCTACCCCTCAAAATCAAAGAGATGTTAGGAGTTTCTTAGGATTAGATGGGTATTATAGGAGATTCAAAAAAAACTATACTAAAGTTTGTTCGCCTTTTTTTGGATTATTGACCAAGGATTTCGATTTTCATTGGACAAGAAACTGTCAAGAGGCCCTTGAAGTGTTGAAAGAAAAATTGACCACTGCACCCATCCGTAGGGGTCCCAACTAGGTATTGCCTTTCCATATCCATATTGATGCATTAGATAAATCTGTGGGGGAAACCTTATGACAAATAGAAGATAAATTTCCCTATTCTATCTATTTCATTAGTAAGAATTTGTCTAAAGCTGAGTTGAATTACACTATCACTGAAAAAGATCTCTTAGATGTAATACATTCTTTAAACAAATTTAGACAATATATCACTAGGTATCAAACCTGTGTTCATTTTGATCATGCAACCATTAAATATTTTATGAATAAGTATGATGTCGATGCTACGATAATTAGATGGTTGCTATTATTACAATAGTTTTTTTTTACTATTATTGACAAACCAGGGAGAGAATGTGCTTGCAAATTTTTTGTCCAAGCTAACCTTGCCTATAGGTAAAGAGGAGACAATGGATGATCAACTTCCATATGAACACCTCTTTTCCATCTCGGTGCTTTTTCCTTGGTTTGATGACATGACCAACTACTTGGTTGCTGGTAGGTTCCCTCCTAATTTATCATCTAGAGAGAAAAGCAAGATTGTAAGGAAAAGATCTCCTTTCACTTGGATTGGGGGAATATTTTCAACTTGGGACCAAATCAGATCTTAAGGATATGTCTAAGAGAAGAATTCATATTTTACATCCTCTCAACATGTCATGATGGACCTTGTGGGAGTCATTTTGGTGATAAAAGGACAACCTTTAAATTTTTACACGTTGGTTGCTGTTGGCCCACTTTACATCAAGATGCAAGGAGATACACCACTAGGTGTGATCAGTGCAAAAGTATGGGAAAACCCACACCCAGAGATGAAATGGTCCAACAACCTCAAGTATCCTTAGAGCCATTTGACAAGTGTGGCATGGATTCCATTGGGCCTGTTGACCATTATGTGTTAACTACCCATAGCAGTACACCCCCTTTTTTCGCAAAAGGGATAGCTCTTAATCGACATGTTCGTGCCATTTGATAGTCATCGTCGACCTGATCATGTTATGTTGTAAACCCAGTTTGCATGTGTAAATTGTAAATAATCCTAGCAGATCTGAGTCATGTATGTAAATTGCCTAGGTGGACCTAATTTTCTAGTGATAATCTATGTTTCAGAAGGTTTTTTGTCTCACCCATCCATGATCAACAGAGTTTTCCTTCAGCCTAACCCCAAAGCCGGAATGAATTTTGTCATTGGAATCTTAAGAGAATCCTAGTGTGCTTCGAGTCTATGTAAAAGTAATTTGGAAATGATTCTAACTATTTGGTTAGGTTATTACAATTTGCTTGATCTGCTAGATTATAGTTGTGTTGCAGAACTAGGTGGTCTATGAGGGTCTATGTCAAATGGGTTTCCCCCTTGAGATGTAAAATTGTAAAAGTCATGATGTAAAGTGTCTTGAGGGTTAGAAAATGTTTTAATACCCTCATAAGTCCTAAGTCCTAGGTCCTAGGATATTTTTCCAAAGGCTAAGTTCGAGGATCCAAAAAATAAAAAATAAAAAAAAGAAGAAAAAAACAATATAAAAAAATAATAAAAAGATATAAATAATAATAATATAATAATAGTATAAAATAAAATAAAAATATAAATAATTAAAACAATAATTGAAAAAAAAAATAATAATAAGTCAAAGTTTTGAGTAAATAAATGCAAAATTTCAATTTTTTAATATATTAAAATGCATTTAAAAATTCGATAGATGAGATTAAAAGGGATTTTGATCCTCATCGATAGTCGAGATCATTTTGACATGTATCACTCAAACTAGCCGTTGGGAATTTTTCCTTTCAATAGGATGTTATGGGTCATTTGAGATTCGATCTGAGAGTCTAGTGCTAAAGAGAGCTCTCTTGTAGTCTTTTTTTGTGTGCAATAAAGAAAGACTTTGGGATTGAAAATATTGTTGGTGTTACTCTTCTGGAAATGCTGTAAGATGTTTTATTTTTATGCATAATTTTATTTTCAGCCAGTGATAATAGCTTGATGAAGATTGATCTAGGCACAGGTATCTTGTCTGATCTCTGGGGTTTGAATGATAGTTTGATTTCTGAAATATAATGGCAAGTATCTCCATTTGATCTAAATTTAATTGTTGATTTATCCCTCTATGTTAATGGTTGATTTAAGCTATGCAAGATATCCTTAATTTTAAGTTTACCTGGTGTTAGGGGAAGTTCTTGGCTGAACCAGCCAACTCCCAGATTGCGTTTTCTGAAAAAGCCCAACCAGTTTTGATCTCGGGCTCATCATTTGATTTTTTTTTTTTAATGAATGCATGAAGGGTTTTTTGAAGCGTCTCACATCAAATTTAAAATTATGAAAATATTTCTATGGATTATTGATAAATCTGGCTACTTAGAGTTGTTAATCTGTAAATACTGTAATTATTTAGTTGATCTAGGGTTTTCAGTTTTGTTTCTTGCACATTTTACTTCTGGGTTTTTTGTTTTTGCCATTGCAGGTTGTAGGTCTGAGAAGAAGTCTTTGTTTGAAGCCAGATCTAGGCCCTGGAGGGTAAGATCTAGCCTCAGGATCAGTTCTTGCAGGGTTTTTCTGAAGAAATCCAAGGCTCTCCAAGCTACCTGTTTGCTGGGGTTTCATTTCTGCAAGAAAAATTTCGATTTTTTTTTTGGCAAGCTCCTAGATTGTGCCAAGTTTCAGCACTACTATTTTTCTGGTCAGCTCCTTCCCTCAGCAATATGCCCAAGTATCACTATCACACCTCTGGCCAGTCTCTCTTCAAAATTCACGCAAAGTCCTCTTCATCCTACGCAACTCCTCATTTTATCAACCTGCAAACTGGTCCATTCCTTCCACACTGCAAGTCCTTTTCCTACCCACAACCATCTCCTCCATGCATCCTTGCCCACTTGCATGCTGCCTATCACATGCCTTTTCTGCTCTTCCCGCATCCTTTCATCGTTGCTACTGATCCTCGAAATTTGTTGGGCTGTGTTATATTCTTTCCACGACTAACCTACATAATGAACTGGGGGGTTAGAGGGGGGGCAAAGCCCCCCCTTCGTTGCGTCAATTGCGTAGCAGGGGGGTCATAGGGGGGGGGGAGTAGCCCCACTATCCGAGGGGTTTGAGGGGGCTGGGTAGCCCCCCTCTACGGGGTCCGTGGCAGCGCCCTAGAAATTTTTTTTTGGACCCTATATTAGGTTGGGCGAACCTACCTATGGTTTTCGGTCCATGGTTTTGGATGCGATGGTTTTTGGTCCATGGTATTGGATGCTTCG
>APFE030416110.1:0-12900 GCA_000404065.3 Pinus taeda
AAAACTATCGAAAATTCATCCCTTTCATATTATTTTACACTTTTTCGGACTTAAGGGATTATATGATGAAAAAGAATATTTGGAGTTTCCTTTCTGTCCCTTTCAGACTCTCTAAAATTGAAAAGGGCCGAGTTATCTTTGTCGTTAAACTCATTAAAACCTAATAGCGACAAACTCGTCCAAATGGATGAGAACGAGTTTCACTGTCGCTAGGCTCGCTAAAATATAGCGACAAGCTCGCCCGAAGGGCGGATTATAGAACAAACACATGTTATCCTCCTCAAGCTTGACAAAAATAAAGAGGTACTGGTCAGCAATGACTAGGGAAAATTGGGAAGAAAACTTGAAAAAGCTTTATTGGTAGCAAGTCGCTCTTGAACATGACACTTTCCTTCCGCATCCAAGCCGGGTTGGGTTGTTCCGTTCACTGGTCATATCACAATTGGTCCGTCACACCATCCATATTTGGGGTTAACGCTACCAATCCATCGTTAGTGTCGCTGATATGTTCAAGAGAAGTCATTCAGAAAACTCGCCTGTGTCTCACCCACTACAACACATTCACACTCCATTATTTCATGACCGCCACCCTGAACACTGGATCGTCAGACTATTTTCACCTCCAAAATCATTTGCTTCGTTCCATGTCGTAGATGTGGGATTCATTAAGGCCCTCCTACGATGGGTCACTCTTGCCGACATTAGCTCATTATCCAAGAAGTTGACTTAGGAACAACCCCTTTCAGTACTTTGAAGCTTGCATGCCTCAATGGCAAGTTTCTCACTTTCGGCGACATGTTTAGCATAATGGCTTGACCGGAGATTTTGCGTGGTGTTCGTGCCTGTCCTTTTTCACACCCACATTGTACTGTAGTTACGTTGAGGGTCATGTCATTATTGGTGATTCCTCTGTCCTGTTAAACACTTACATCATTGCTGTAATCAGCGATGTCTTTCCATGTTCGACTCAGAAATTTTTCACATGGATGACTTGTACTCTGAGTGAAGATTGAACGAGTTTTGAAGACCGGATCTAGTTTCATCCATCCGGGCTACGATATATTCAGGAATATAAAGACATCAAATGTACATCATTGCCGAATAGATGATCATCCAAATCAAAGGATGATGAGTCCGAATCATCAGTCTGCCACACAGACGATTGTCTGTCCTATGTACATGTAAATGAATTTATAAAGCTGAGCATGGGAAAGCATGCCTTAGCTAGATCATGAAAAAATGTTGTCAAGATAATGTATTGTATTGTATCTTATTACAGGTTGCCTCCCAACTCGAAAAAAACTTCGGATCCTCATGGTAAATCATTTCACCTAACATCAAAAGATTAACGACCTCATGCTTTAGGGGGCAACTGTTATAGACATTTTTGGGCACTGCAACCCCTATCATAAATGTCCATAAACTGAGGGCTCCTAAGTCCCTAAAAGTGTTGCTTCACTGCCTAAAGGAACAAGGTCAGCTGATTACATCATCTCCCAGAAGTTCTCCACAATAAATTGCTCCGAAATGGTCAAAACTGGACCATACTGAATACCCAGTGCAGAGGGTGTGATGCATATCACCTTCCCAGTGTAAAAGGTGCAATACATACTGAATGGCCCCTCTGTAGGGTGCAAAAGTCGGGAATGGACAAATGGCAGGGACAATTTGTGAGGTGGAAGATCATAGAATCTTCCAGAAGCTTCCCCTCTGACACTTGCCTCTCTGTTTTCGACCAAGGATGAGTAAGAGATCATCAGTCTCCAAGTGGAATCAAGAGCTATCAGAGAGAGGACACTAATCAAGACCCTAGAAGATGACTCACCCTCCTACAATCATCTATATATGGATCCCTCATCACAGAGATCCAGAGGCTCGAATCTTGTATCTTGTAGAGAAGTGTTGTTGGTTTTCTGGTGAAACTTCATAGCGTTGGGTGATCTAAGCTTTACTTGAGGTGAAGAAGGGCTTTCTTGCTAGAGGATGATGCTGGGTCAGAAGATATGATTGTAATCCTCCTACGTTTGTTGATATTAATAAAGCTATTCAAGTTTTCCTCCATATTCTTGTATGTTTGATTATATATGCATTTGTGTGGTTAACACATATCTGGTCCTGTGTTATTTATGAATATAGATCTCTGTTCTTCGATAGTAGTATGTTTCTTTGATTCCATGGGTGCTCTTTGAAGATGGAAGACGAAGAAGAAGCAGCAAAGACCTATCAGGAAGGAGAGGAATCAAGCAAGGAACCAAGCGCAAGACTAAGGTTGGTGTCCTTTGTTCCACTCTTATCTATTTTCATAAAGGAAAACGAAAGTAGACTTTACTTTTTTGTTTCTAAGATAGCTATTAGTCTTAGTGGGAATAGCAGCTCTGAGTGGACACTATTCTCGGTAACAATGAGGAATCCACTAATCCTTTTGTCCTTTCCCAACTGTCTTTGGTGATTGCTCTTTCACTCTTGCTTGGGCATTATCTTCACCTTAGCTCTCATACCATGTTAATTTAGGTATGTTCTATGCTTAGAGAAATTTATTTCAATTTTCACAGTTAGCTCAATAAATTTTCTAGATTAGCAATCACATCAACATTAAAGTAAACTGTAGATAGAACATAAACATAAATCACAGAAGACAAGCCAAGACAAGAGGACACAAGATGTGGCGCTAGCCAAGGACAAAACCCAATGTGGGGAAACCCTTGAACAATTCTTATTATATGTTATTCAATAGTTCAGCAGAGAGAGATAATATGTTTACAATAGAAGTCAACAATTTGACTTATCTAGATAAGATCATATATCATCTCTAAGAAAATGATGCATGAGATCAGTTGAAGGCATGTTTCTTCAATTGACTCTCCAAGGTAACTCCTTCACCTACCGTTGTGTTGCATTTCGTATCATGTTGCACCTCACCGCGCTGCACCATGCTGCACCCATCATCATTATGTTGCATCTCATCACCCTTCATTAATGATGACTGTACCCATCACTATATTGCATCATGTGCCATTGCTGCAACATGTTGCCATACTAAACTATGTTGTCCCTTGCTTGCTCGTTGTCCCTATAATGCTTGTTTTCCTTAGCATGCTTGTTGTTGCATGCTAGCTGTCCCTTGCATGCTAGCTGTAACATCGCATGCTTGGTGTATTTGCTGCTAAGTACCATACAATTGTCCCAATGTTAGTTAGTTGTCCCTTGCATGTTTCTCTCCTTTAGAGACATATGCTCTGGCTATTCTGACAGTTCCCGATAGTTTTGACAATTCTGTTGTTCCCAACAGTTTTGACTTCTGCCCTTTGTGTCAGCTTTCCCACCTGTTCTGGTAGTTCCTGGTAGTTCTGGAAATTCCAGCTGTTCCCGGCACTTCCGACAGTTCTAGAAATTCTAGTTATTCCTAGATATTTCCGGTAGTTCCGACAATGTCGACTTTTCCTGGCAATTCCTGCAGTTCCCGGCAGTTTTGGATTTTTCCCTTTGCGTCAACATTCCCGGCTATTCCGGTAGTTCCCAGTAGTTCCAACTATTCTCGTCAATTCCAACTTTTCTTGGAAATTCCGGCTTTTCCTGGAAATTTCGACAATTTTGGCTATTCCCAGATTTTCCTGGCAGTTTCGGAAATTCTAGCTATTCTCAGCAGTTCTGGCAGTTCTGGCTTTTCCCGAAAGTTCTAGCAATTCTGACTATTCTCGACAGTTCCAACAGTTCTGGCTTCTGCCCTCTGGATTAGGGCAACTTTATCCCTTAGGATCTCTCCTCCTACTAAAACCCAAAGACAAGTAGAGAGGAAGAGATCCCAAGTGTGTTGAAACGACTTGAAGGCCACCTCTATTTATACTAAAACGTTGAGCACACGTGGGGTTTATTTGGTTGTTGACCAACCTTTATGAATTGTCCCATAACACAAATAAATTGATATATCCATGAATACTTATCGGAATCATATGATCTTTAGATTAATCCTACACCTCTCGATGAGAGGTATCTAAGAAAAATATCATCTTCCATTAATAAGATGACCCACATGGAGTTTGGCACTAGTTTCCAATTTTAACAAAATGAGAGTGTGTTTTATTTTCCGCGACCATTCTGGATAATTCTCCTTGCCAGTGAGAACCACTCCCACAATATATATCAATGAATGCATTTAAAAAAAAAAATTGTACTCTGCTGCCAATATATAAAAATGCACTTGTTTGTGGTCAAAAATTGCACTCTGATATATTAAGAAAAACAGAGGTATTTTTTTTTTGGGAGGTCCAATATGGTAATACGGACAGCGTGGGAGCCAAATGGCCTGATATACTTGAGACAACATATACAACATTATGGAGGAGCTTTTATATATGGAGGAGTGTTTATATATGTGGGAAACATATATATGGAGGCCAAACAGTGTGGATATAGTGTATATATGCCAAAACAGTACTTAAAAGCAACGCATATATATAATATATCTCTATATATTTAATATATATATATATATTATATTATATTATAATATATATATATATATATATATTATATATATTAATATATGATATAGATTATATATACTATATATGAAAACAGCGCATAGAGGTCAGCATTATATATGAAAACGGTGTGGGAGACAGTAGAAGAAGCAGATGGCATCGTGAAGAAGGAGCCCCTCAAGTTCATGTCATGGAACACAAACAATATTTTACTAGGACTCAAGAAGAATCAAAATGAGATTATCAACTTCATTCAACACCTTGACCCTGACGTTATTGTGATTGAAAAGTGTGGATGCCTGCTAGAAATTTGCTAAGCTCCTTGTCCTTTCTACTAGCTGAATGTGTCGGGGTGCAATCCTTCCAACCAAAACATGCACCAGAACAACTGTTAAAAGAAGCGAATCCTCTGGATCCTCAACCTCTGGAGGTTTCGTACCGATAACCTTCACTACAAGATTCCTCTTTATATACCCCACACTTGAAATAACTGGAGCGAATGGAAAAATTGTGAGCACCACACCTGCCTGAAGAGCAATACCAGTCGCCTGGTCTCACATCTGAGCAATCCTTCTAACTGGAAATGGCAGGCCAGACTTATGAAAATGCAAAGACTACGTATTCGGTGGAACCTCCATGCTGGTAATGGGAGTGAGGCTGAGGTGAGAGGGTCGGAGGGCCGACTATTAGGAGGGAAGAGAAAATGCAGGAGGACAATTATGCACAACCCAGGGAGCATAGAGGGTGCAAACAATGATTAAAAACACCATATGGAAGAGAGCCCAGAGAGCGCATAGAATATGAGAGAGAAAATATAGTAGAAAACTGATACAAGGAGTTACAACTAATTTTGGGAGTTGGCTCTAATACCATGTTGGACCAGGAGGTAACTCCTCAAATGTAATTGTATTCTCCATTCAAGTTTTTCATTATTATATACAAGAGGGAGTGAATGTTTAGTTCATCTCCTGATGACTATCCATTTTCTTTATTATTTATTTACATTAATTACAGCTGTTCACCCAATCCCTATGATACATAGTAAGACTCAGTTGCAGCAGAGTAAATGTAAAAGAAAGGAATTGGGTAAGAATTGCTTTGGCTATGTTTGGAAACCCTAATTCCAAACGAATGAGTGTTTTTCATACATGAAGTCTTCTTAACCTTGATTTTGTCTGACATTATGTGGATACATGTTATATTCATGAACATGTACTTGACATGTATATTAGCTAGTCTTTAGTTACAGGTGGATTTGTCAAAGGATGGGAGTCCCTTAAGAGATGGCAAGGATGTGTTCAGTTGCAAGCAACACACTTGGCACAACAAAATGAGGTAACTAGTGTATTGTTATGTTTATTTATGCACTAATAATTATGTGTTTATGGTAGTATGATGTAGGGAGTTGCATGGAAAGAGAGATTTCCATGAGATCGTGAAGAAGGCTCAGGTTGAGCTTTCCTTGCGAACCATGGGGATTGAGTCAAGGTTTTTGTTGTTGGTATTGTGCTTTTGGTATTTTATGATTTGTTGAGCTTGATTTTTTGTTTTGTTTATGTCTAGTGCAAGTGCTTTCCACTTTGTTATGGTGTCGTATTGTTGTCATTGATTTTCCTGCTCTTCTTCTTATTTGTTTCTTGATTTTCCTTTTGTGTTTTGAGTCTTGGGAATTGGTTGGGAAAGATTAAAGTTTATGGAACTCAAAAGAGTTGTGTGGTACCTGAAAGGTAATGTAAGATTCAGATGAAGCTCTATAAATAAGTAAGCACAACGGAAGATAAGACTATGATAGTCAGTTGGACTAGTTGGTCCATAGTGGTAAGTGAACAGTGACATTACAAGCATGTGAAAGGTAACTAGAAAAGGTGAAGTAAATGGATCTGAGCTGTTAGATGCCTTAGCTATGTTGGGAACGATTGTTCCGAATGTTGTGCATGTTGTGAACAAATAAGGCAATTATCTTAACCTAGACCTTGTGATATTTAGTAATTATGTTATGATCATGATTATGATGATGTTTATATACGTATGTATGTATGTATGTATGTCGTTGTTTGACTAGGTCATTATTATTTTATGTTCATGTTTATATGTATGTATGTGCATATATGCATAACTTTTTCTAACAAGATCATGATTGTTTTATGTTAGTGTTTATGTATATGTATCTATGTATCTATGTATTTGTGTCACAATCTAACAAGGTTGTCAGGCATCATTTTTGTGGAGGAATGATTGCTTATGCAAGTGAATGGAATGAAGAGATTCTTGGTTCATGAGAAATCAAGTGGGAAGAGTAGTCACAACAAATATACAAGGTCAGTATCATGTGGATATGAACTAATGTTGTATACTTGTATTATGCCTATCTTTATTTTTATGACAGGTAATGCGACATGTTGGGACAAACATAGATAAGACACTGGGAACAAGGTACCTTGGTAAAGACAATGTGGTTTTGGATGTGAGGTAGTATTGTTGTGCATATGTTGTATATGTTGTATAGGTTGCATCTGTGATATTGTGTGCATGTAGTGTTGTGTATACATAGTGTGTGTACATGTTGTTTACGCAATGCTATGTACAAAATGGTATATATAATGCTGTATGAATGTTGCATATTCAGTGTTGGGTATAGATGGTGCTATGTACATTTTGGATATGCAGTATTGTGTACATATTGTACTATGTGCATGATATATATGCAGTGTTGTGTGCATATCGTGTTGTGCGCATGTTGGATATGCAGTGCTATGTACAAGTGGTGTTGCATGCATGTTGTACATTGGTACTATGTACATATTTTGTGGTGTGCATGATTGTGAAAGTGGTGCTATGTACATGTTGTACAAGTGGTGTTGTGTGCAGGTGGTGTTGTGTGCAGGTGGTGTCCTGTACATGTCGTGCATGTGCCATTGTGTACATGTGGTGTCTCTTACATGTCGTGCGTGTGGTACAGTGTACATGTGGTACTATGTACACATTGTATACTGGTGCGATGTGCATATGGCATTGTGTACACATTGTGCATGTGGTGCTGTGTACATGTGATGTTGTGCACACATTGTGCAGGTGGTGCGTTGTACATGTGGTATTGTGTACATGTTGTACATATGGTACTGGTGTATGTGTGGTACTGTGATCATGTCATACATGTTGTGCTGAGGGTATGTTGTACTATGTATATGCATTTTATAGTCATGATATTGTGATGTGTGTATTCTTGATGTTGTACTCTGGGTGTAGGCACATATATTGTTCCGTGTCCTACACTGGGTATAGAAGTATGTGTGGCATGTTAGGTGTGGGTGCATGTATTTTATGGTGTTGTATGCCATGTGTGGATTATATGGGTGTGATGCACACTATGTGTATGAGCACATGGTTGAGGAGAAGGCATTGGGTGTTTGACTAGTGTGGAAACCAATCCAGAGTGCGTATGGAATAAAGAGAAAGTTAGAAGATACATATTGATGAAAGGATAAGTATCAATTTTAGTTCAGTTTTATTATGCATGTGATTTATGAGTATGGTATATGATGATTATATGTGATCTATGATTTTGGTTTATGATGGTTACTTGTGATTTATGATTTTTATGGTTATGTTTTGAGCTAACTTGGTGTCTTATTTTTATACATGTTGATTTGGTCAAATATGCTAGTTTGAATTGTTGTGATAGGAAGCAAACATGATTGAAAATGTACCTTATTGATGAGCTATCAATGAGGTATGATGTGAATTTATTTCAATTTATTTTAAATCTAATGGAATTTATGTGCTTGGTATAGGAATGCATGAACATCTCGGTTAGGTGGTTGAAATCAATTGCAAGAATTGGCAGCAGTAGAAAAAGAAATTGGAACATGCAACAGTATGCTTGTAGAGTACTTTAGGAGGAGGGCCATTGTGGGACACTGGTACCCAATAACATCCATTGATTTCCATGAGCATGGTATGACCAGTATGATGGTTTTGAGGCAGGGATATGCCTTGGCTTTTGTATCTGACGATGCGAGGAAGCATTTCCAAGGGATGGAATGCCCGAGATGGGGTTGCCAAAAAAACTTGGAAGGTGAGTGATTGTATGAAAGGGATTGACTGGATTTCCCAAGGGACTATGTAGCAGAGAAGGGAAGGTTAAGGATGGATTTGTTTTGGTCATTAGCATTTCCAGATGGAATCAGATGCACATTGGGAGTGTGCCCTCGAGCAATGAGTTGGTAACTATTCACTGAGAGGACAAGTGGCACATGATTGTAGCACTGGACATTGGATGCAAATTTGAATTTGCAGTGGATTCTAGGCTTCCCGAGAAGGAGGTGAATCCTAGTATTACTTTTAGGGTGGAGGCGTGAGCCTCTGGATTCCCTTCTTGCAGATGCAGGCATCATATTATTTTATTTGTTGGTTGAGAAAATGTTCATATGTGTATATGTGGTTATTGTAAATATCGTAATGAACTATGTTATAAATTGTAGAATTGAGGCTTTTGTGATCAATCATAGTTATATAAGAAGAATTTTGACGTAAATCACATCAATAAAGACCTTTGTCGACGCGTTTTGAACCAACTAGTGTGGTTCATCGTTAGGACAAGTTGAAGAGACAGATCAAGTTGAACCACACTAGTTGGTTCGAAACGCGTCGACAAAGGTCTTTCTTGATATGTTATAAATATCTAGTATGCAGTATGGGTGTTATCGTGTCATGTTGTCATGATGTTTCACTTTTGAGTAAGTCATTCATTGTAAATACTAAAATGAGTTGTGTTATAAAGCTCCATGGGAAGTATGCTTTTTTTCAGCAGTCTTGTTGGTTATAGGTGTCATTGAACACCGAGGACAGTGTTCCCCCAAGGGGAAGGGTTCTGTAACAACCCTTGTGAAAATTCAATGTAAAAATATATAATAACCACGTTTGATGGGACATTTATTCCAAGATGAATTTTGGGCAAGAAATACTAGTGTGTGTTCATTTGGTTGTTTATGGCTAAGGACATTGGCAAAGGAAATGGCTAAGGCTTTGGAAAGGCATGAGGCATTTGTTGGCATTTTATTTGTGAAAATAATGGAAAATAGAAGGAAAGGAGGTGAAAGGTCACAAGTTGCATGTGAGGAGGAAAATTAAGGAAAATAATGAAAAATGAAGGAAAATAATGGAAAATGAAGAAAATAGAGGCCTCATTTATAAAAAGGCTCTTGAGGATATGTTGGGAAATCTTGATCAGCTTAGCTTTGGAGCTCTTTCATTACTCTCTCTCTCTCTCATACTCTTTGGCACTTAGAGTTTTGTTGGAGCACTTTGGCATTTGAGCAAGAAAGGAAAAGAAGGCAAGAGGAAGAAAATATAAAGCAAGGAAAGGAAAGATCAAGCAACTACAGTAGGCTTCATTGCAGGTATCGACTTTCATTTGTATTTTCCTTGCTAGATTTGGGATGCATGGGATTACATGTGTTTATTTTCTACCATGGCATGGGTTTTTCCAGTTGTGATAGTATTTTCAGCCTAGCCTTTCCATTTCATGATAGCCTTGATGAGATGGGTTCTCTCATTTACTTTATTTGGGATTACCAGATTGGATTCGAGGCTGAGTCGGGTAGATCTCCAAATTGATAAACACATGGTGTAGTTTTCCCTGAACTAGACTGATGATCATAAAGCCACTAGCCTCGTAACCTCTAAACCAAACTGTGGGTTGTGGTAAAGCTAGATTGTGTGCCTCAGTGGGCCTAGGAATCCTTGCCAGTGAATGGTGGGATATAAGGTAAGGCCAAGAGGTGGATTTTCTATCTATTGGGCTTAGTTGTTTCAGGATGGAATGCATGGTAAGTCCTAGAGGGTATGTATTGGTGTAGGTCCTAGTGATCCCTGGATTAGAATGTGGATGCACGGTAAAGCCTGAGAGACTAGAAGGAACTCAAATTCCTCATGGTGTAGGCGGAGAACTTGGTGGCATCCACATTGATTGGTGTTTTTAATGTGTTCTATGAGTCCCACATTAATGCTTGGAATATGACACAAGGGTGATTGGCTGAAGAGAGACTTGGCTCATCCAATCTATGGGGTGGAATGTGGTAGTGTCATCTCCATTTGGTTAGTAGCCTCTCGCCTCATGTTTACCCCAATTGGAATGGTTACTTGGGTTGATGTGGGAGGAGGGTGTTAGACATTCCTCTAAGAGGAGTCCACTTTCAACTCTTCTCGGACTCCAAAAATATGAAAATATTGTCGAGTACTAGTCATTTCAAAATTGTTAAAGTAAATGAAATGATGTATGCTTAGAATAATTTTAACCCTTTTCTAGAATGAGATAGACTATTGTAAGAAAAAGGAATACCTTAGTTGAACATGGCTAAGAGGTTCTATTGGATATTGTTTTCTACCTTTTTAGGTTTAGGAGATGATTTACACAAAGGGAAATTTGAAGTTTTCATTTCCACCTCTTTTTCAAACTCTCTAAACATGAAAAAGATGTCAAGTTACCCCTCTTTCGGACTCATAAAACTTAAGCGACGCAGGACTTATCACCATGATGAGACCAAGATTATCCTTCCTAGGGATCATGAAAATTACTATGATGGATTCATCCTAATGATGAAATTATATGGAAATCATATGATATCCCCTTCAAGCTTGTGATATACAATCATGGGGTACTCACTAGAAATAGTGGGGGAAAATGAAAATGAACATCTCTTGTATTTTTTGTAAAGAAAGCATGTCTCTCTGGAACATGACACTTATTTGTTTCTCGTGTCAAGTGTGGGTTATCCTCACTTCATCACTTTCCTTCCTTAGTTTGGGAAATCCATTTTCCTCTCATCTGAATATACTGCTTTGTCATCATGACCTCTGATCCTATATTGAGTTAAATGTTGCCAAACTCTAGAGTTGTGTTGGCGATATGTTCAAGAGAAGTCCCATATATAGTTTTCTAATGCTTATACATTGTCTGACTTTTTGCCATAGTCCTGAATCAAGCTTACCTATTCTACTATATCCTTTCTTTCGTGTCGATGATGTGCGATATGCTATGGCCCTCCTTCGACAAATTTCTTTCTATCGACTTCATCTCTTTATCCAGGAAGATGATATAGAAATTCCCTTCCAATACCTTAGAGCTTGCATGCCTCAATGGCAAGTTATTCGCACTTGAAGGTAGGTCTACATCATTGACCTTTGATCGAATGATTCTACAGGTGTTCGACTTCAACATCATTATTCAGACTCATAGATTGTGTTGATTATACCTTGAGAGTCATTGTCATTATTAGTGGTTTCTCTCGTGCCTGTTAACAATTTACATCATTAATTAGCAATCAGGTGGTTTTATATCATGTTCAACTTCGACACATCTATTCACATGTTAGAATTAATACATTGATCAGATCGGGATAGAGCTCAAGACCCTGGATTCCATCTGATAAAATCTAGGTTGTGTGGAGTTGTGAGTTATTCATGATTGTACACATGATTATACAGATGGTTGTGACCATAACTTGGGTCCATATATATAATCCTTTCTATTCGGATGGTTGTGTCCATACTGTGGATCCATGCACATGACCCCTTCTATTCGGATGACCGCACCCATGCTATGGATTCATGTATTATTAGATTCCTATTCATGTATCATTATGTATGTTTAACTAAGAGATGTCATATATGTATATGTATATGCTTGATTTGTAGGTCTCCTGACAGTGTTTTTCCAGTCCTTGCCTTGACTTTTAAAATGTTTCAGCCATCACTCCTTGTTCTGCCTTCATGCTTTAGGGGGCATCTATTACAAAATATTTTGTCACACCTCTTTTTCACTTCCTGTTCCACATCCTGAAGTGCTAAAATGTTGACAATTGTGAAGTGTACTCATCATGAAATACATATTGAAACATCCCTGAAGAATAGAAGAAAAGCTGCCTTGAGTTGATTCCAGAGAAGGTTGAATGAAACCCTAAATTTCAGGACCAACCCTCTTTGCTCCATTTCTTGCCTATGCTCATGGTAGGTTGTAGTTCTTTGACGTAGCACTGCCATCATGGGTTTTGATATTAAATCCCATGTTGAACCTCTTATGGCATGTTTTCTCAAAATGGAGAAGCTTTGTATGCTAGAAACTTTGACAAACAACGAGCTGGATGTTGTTGGGTAGCGATATGGTCGATTTCTCCCATTTGGATATCTTGATCCTACCTATAAGGGTCTTCCCCTTGAGAATTTGGACCTTCCTCCCTCTTTTGTGGACCCCTAACTCCCTCTCCCTTCCTATAAATCAAATCCCCTCCATCCCCAAATGGTTGGTCATTGATTGTGTGCATTACTACGTTGAGATTATGCCTAAATGCTGCCCATCTAACTTGGAGAAGGAGTGCTTGAAGAGTCTTGGCTTGGACTTGGAGATCCACCAAAAGGAGGT
>APFE030416110.1:21701-33440 GCA_000404065.3 Pinus taeda
TGAAGAAAATGAGAGAAAAAGACATGAGCTTTTCCATATTCGAGTTATTTCCAAACATAAAAAGATTGATACTTTGTTTGATAGTGGCTCACAAGTAAATTTGATTTCTGAAGCAATTGTAAAGAAGTTGGGAATAGTAACTACACCTCACAAGAAACCATACCCATTAGGATGGTTGAATGATAAAGCACAACTACAAGTGACTATACAATGCAAACTCAAGTTTTCTTTTGGCTTAGCATTTGTAGATGAAGCTGAGTTAGACATAATTCCTTTGGATATATGTGGAATTTTTTTAGGAAGTCCTTACTTGTATGATAGAAAAGTTGTTTTCCATAGAGCTGAGAACAAGTATCTACTTGTTAAATATGGAATCGAATACTTTGTAAGAGCTCATAAGCTCAAGAATAATTATAATTTCATAAACTTAGGGCAGATGAAACAAATGATAAATTCATGCAAACAATTCTTATTGATGGTTGTACAGGAAAAGAAACCTGATAAAACCAATGTATTTGAGGGTTGTTATGTTGAATAGAACACCTAATTAGTAGAGCACCTATACTAGCACTGCCTGATCTTCAAAGACCATTTGAGATCCAAACGGATGCCAGTGACTATGCCATGGGAGCAGTGTTGACACAGCACGGTAAACCCATATGTTATCATTCTGAGACATTTAATTCTGTAGTAGTTAAATATCCTACATATGATAAAGAATTGTATGCATTAGTACAGAGTGTGAAAAAGTGGAAACAATACTTAATGGGCAAAGAGATAGTAATACATACTGATCATTAACCACTTCAATATCTACACTCCCAAACTAAGTTGCAGCAATCAAGGCACTATAGATGGATGGGTTTTCTACAACAGTTTCATTTAGTCATCAAATATAAAAAGGGCATACACAATAAAGTTGTATACATGTTATCTAGACCCATTATAAATGCATCGACTATACTTAAGCATAATTCTCTGTTACATGAGAGTTACATTGAACAATATGCTCAAGATATATACTTTAAAGATGTATATGAAACTTTAAGTCAAGGCAAACAAGTAGAAGAATTGGATTATCATGTAGAGGACCGACTCTTATACCATTGTGGGAAGTTATGCATTCCACAAACTGAAAGAGTAAAGATTATTCGAGAACCACAAACTTCTCTAATATCAGGTCACTTTGAAGTAAGTAAAATAGTTGCACAGCTGCAAAGATTTTGTTATTAGCCAAAACTGAATGAGACAGTTTCTAGATATGTAAGAGGGTGTCGTATGTGTGCTAAAAGCAATACTAGCGATAGAGAACTAGGCTTGTACACTCCATTACCAGTTCCTTCTTGCCCTTGGGAAAGTGTTTCCATGGATTTTATTGGAGGACCACCTAAATCTAGGAAGGTCATGATTATTTATATGTTGTTGTGGATAGGTTTAGAAAAATGTGTATTTTGATACCTTGTAATAAACAAATTATAGTTGAACAAACTGCAAAACTATTCTTTGAACATGTTTGGGTTCATTTTGGATTACCCACTTCCATTGTATCTGATCGAG
Source organism: Pinus taeda (assembly GCA_000404065.3). NCBI lineage: Eukaryota > Viridiplantae > Streptophyta > Pinopsida > Pinales > Pinaceae > Pinus > Pinus taeda. The sequence goes on from APFE030416110.1 coordinate 23,259, forward strand.
ACATCCAATTTGTGGGGAATTTTTAGTCAAGTCTGTGGGAACGGATGGACACCAAACTAAAGAAAAGCACATCTTTTCATCCACAAAATGATGGCCTAACAAAAGTAGTTAACAGGACAGTGATCCAGTTACTTAGAGGATATTGCAGCAATCATCCTAAGCTTTTGGATGAACATTTATATTATGTGCAGCATGCTTACAACAGAGCAAAACATTCTTCTACACAGAGATCTCCTTTTGAGAACTATTTTGGTTTCACACCAAGGTCTCCTTTGGATTTTTTCTTTGGTAAAGACACCAAAATTGAGGGACACAGTGATGTGGATAGGGCAACTAGGTTCATTGAACAAATCTAAGAGATCCACCAGGCAGTACAGGAATAGTTGGAAAAGAGCCAATCCAAATACAAGATAAGGTATGACAAGCATCAGATGGAGCATAGTTTCCAAGTTGGTGACCAAGTCTGGTTGTATATTAGTAAGGACAGGATGCAAGGTGAAGGTAAAAATCTAAAGCCTATTAGGTATGGACCCTTCAAGATACTTGAGAAGATTGGTGAGAATGCTTTTCACCTTGATCTACCAGCTTACATGCACATCTACTCAGTCATAAATGCAGATTGCTTGAGCTTGTTTGAACCTTCACTAATTGAGGATCCCGATGAGAAGAGTCAATTTCCTTCTATTGATGACCTATTACCTGAATATCTTAATGAATTGCAGGAACACACAGTTTTGGATGGGAAGGTGAGGACAAAGCGCAGAGGAGATGTTGAGTACCTCATAATTCGGCTCAAGGGTTCAAAGTCGAGCATTGCAAAGTGGATAGAGATTGGACAAGTGATACAATTGTACCCTCACTTAGTCAATTCTTAGAAACCAAATTTTGGTCGTCCAAAATATTTTTCAGTGGGAAGGTCGTGATTCGAATTGGATCCATGAAAATTTATCAAGTGCCATGACTGTATCAAATCAAGGCAGACTTTGAATTTATGAATGAAGAGCTATTAGGAAGACCTTTGGACAGTGGCAGTTTGCTGCCAGCAAGGAACGATGAGGACCTCGGTCAAAGCACCTTGACCAAGGCCCATGGAGACCATGTAGGAGGCAAATTGGCAGTTAGGAAGCCCTGATCAGGAAATGGAGGCCATTTCTAATGTGCGATTAACATTAGCACCAATCGCGCATCATTGGGCAAAACACCTCGAGAAGGAGAAGCCCCGAGCGCTCAGTCGCATAGGAAGCTGGGAAACCGTAAGGAAAGCGCTAAAGCGAAAGGCGGGCCCCATGCTCCAAAACCGGTGGTAGGATGCACATTGGGGCGGTAAGTGGATTTGGTAGAAAAAGAGCGATTCCATTCATCGCACGACGCGTGTCCGACGGATGAGAGAGAAAACCAACTCTCATCGCGGGCTAATGGTCGAGCAAGTCAACTACGTGAAATGAGCGAACACCATAGGATATGGGGACTCAAGATATGATAGCGGAGATCGCACCTGATGGAAAAACTGGATTTGATGGGGGAATTAAGCCGCGGAATATAAAATTCTGAAGTCTGATTTGACCGCTAAGTTGGCAGATGAATCATTCGATAGTGTAATTGAAATACTAAACCATTGAGGAAGAGCTAGCACAGTTTGTGAGAGGAAAATTGGCCACTTCCCTATTGGACATTGGCGATGACGCAAAGGCGGGGAACTCCAAGCGAACAACAGCAGGCAATCCAAAGGGGTAGAAGAGGAAGCGAATAGTCAATGAAAAATTGGCTTTAAGCCATGAACAAACAAAGAACAAAATAGAAGAGAGTACGATAAGGAAGAACCAAAGAAGAAAAACAGTGAGCGAAAATGCAAAAGAGATAGTGAAGCAAGAAGCAGAAAACAGAGAGCCAAGATGACCTAAGGCAGCATCGAGCAGATAGAACCAAGCTTGAGAGGTTCAAGCCATCCCTGTGAGGATATCTGTCGGGAATTGAGCACCATTGGACTCATTCCATTAAATACTAGAGAGGTCAAGACTTGCAAATGAAAAGAGTCTATGCACTCTAATGGCTTGGGGAATCCAAGAACCACCCTACCAAGCATTATCTATTTCAAGAGACTCAAATTGAGCCCCTCAATGTAAATCTCTACTTTAAAGACACAATAAAAGAAGGCGACCACTGAAAGCTGGACTGGAGACGTAGCCCTAGAGAATAGGTTGAACTCCTTATTAAATATGTTGCGTTCTTGCATTTTCTCACTGTGTTTATTTTACTATTTTTCATTCTTCCATTGTCTATGTATTTTGCAATATGATTGATCCATTGCCTAAAATAACATAGACACACACCAGCACATGAGTCTGTAATACCTTCATTCATTATTTAATTAACTAAGATCACTCACGAGTGAATTTTAGATCATCTGGGATATCCTGGTTATCTTCCTCCAGTTATAGGACTCATCCCTCAGGGTCACTAGTATCCATCTCAGGATCCTAACTGCTAGTTGCCTTTCATTGCAACTTTATATTTTCCTAACATCTCTCGGTTAACTAATGATCCTATTCTTTATTTACCATTCGTGTTAGCCATTTCTACTAAGTTTCCCAGTGGTATTCCTAATTTTGAAGGTAATTCAGGCAAAGATCCATCAAACCATGTTATGACTTATCATCTTTGGTGCACGCCCAACTCATTAATCGAAGATTCTATTAGATTACGACTTTTTCAATGAACCTTAATTGGTTCGGTAGCCAAACGGTATGTAGAATTGTCATCGGCTTCCTTCAGTACATTTAATTCCCTTGCTACAACTTTTTTGACCCATTTAGCAGTTTCCCATTCGATATGATAATGGAATCGAACTTTTAAATTCTTTAAAGTAGTCACATCAACCCATATCTCAGACCACATTCATGAATGGATAAGAAGATGTCACCTGGATAAAGTTTACATTCCAGACCAGATTTTGGCTGAATGGTTCATAAAATCATGTTTACCAGTAATAACTTAAGATGTGGCCAAAGGATGTGTTGTAACTGAGGAGCAATTAATTTCTCGTGCTCAACACCTTGATCTTGTTTATACTCAGTCTAGTAATTTGTATGAAAAGATCTTAGATTTACCCTATCATGGTTAAACTAATCCAGCCCTTATATGATCACATGTCGTGGATGGCATGATTGGTTATGTAAGCCAAAAATCTAAGAACAAAAAGAAAAATTCTAAGAAAACTAAGATTTCGGCTCTATCTAATTCACCTGAAGAAGATCCTTCTCCCGAAATTACTTCAGAAATTAACACCGTAGAGTCAGCTATAGACAAGGGTAAGCAATAAAGAATTAAGAAAAAGGGAAAAGGGAAAGCTAAACAAGACACTTGTTCTAAGGAGAAATAAAACAAGAATGAACCATCGGATGAAAATAAGAAACCTCGTTATCCTTGACTAATTTTTGATGAAGATCATTACAGCAAGGAGTGCCCACATTGTGCCAAAGTTTCTAAATTTGTCAAAGTTTCACGCACTCCTACTATTTTGAAGGACCCCTTTCCTCTCCAAGAGAGAAAAATAGTTTCTCATGATCAATCCTACTCATCCACATCGGCATATATCATGATGATGTCTTCCAAAGTTATGGTAGCAACAAGATACGAATATTACACATCAAAGGGTCCTGTTGAAGATGGATATGACTCCAGTCTAGCTGGTCAAACTTCCACATATACTTATCCTTATTTTAAACCATTACATATTGAAAAACCAAACCCCGATATGATAATTCGTCCGCCTCCTAAGGGTATGCTTCAAAATCCAACCTTTAACCCTCATGCTAAGGCTACTAAGAACTATAACATCATCAAAGTTTTGGCTATGTCACCTTCAGCAATTTCGGATCTTGAAGTGCTGCAAACTTGTCTAGAACAAAGGAATTTATTATTATAAGCCATAGGAGCAGTAGATCCTCATTACTCCAACTTGATAGTTTTCGATCTTGAAAATCATGTCTCGCACTTCCCGCACCAACTGGCTTTTCAAATACCGTTAATGTCAAAACTTGACAATTTTTTTGAACAATGATTGACGAAGGAGCATAGACATGTATTATTCCCATTACCTATTGGAAATATTTAGGTTCTCCAACAATCAGTCAATCTCCCACAATTTTGAAAGCCATTGATGGAAGATGTTTTTGTCCTTATGGTCTTTTAAATGATTTACCAATCGAATTAGAGGGTAAAACGGTTGCAATAGTGTTTTGGAGAATTTAGCATCTACGGATAAATACTAATTCACTAGACAAGTACTTGTGCCTAAAACAACATTTTAAAGTGTTTTGGACTTTCCCTATAAGTAATAGATAAGAAGAGAGGATAGAAGCCCTACCTGTAGTTCCACTTTCCTCTTGTCTCCCTTGTATCGATTCTGCCGCTCCTTCCCGTACTTAATCCACTTGAAAAGTACCCTGTCAACACAATAGAAGACGAAAACAGATCAAAGCATACGATCCATTGAATATAAATGAAAGGAATTAGAAGGAATTCATACATATAAGCATTATGAAAGAACACATCATATGGAGAAAGCTTCAAACACATTATTAGATAGAATAAGGAATTACAACCATCAGTGTCTGATTCAAATTCATTCCTCCATCTTGGATCCCATCCACATCACATCAAAAGCAAGACAATCTTGTGGCATTACATCATTTGCTCTAAAGTCAAGTCTCATAGCAGCATTATCTCCTTACAATTCAACATAATCCAGCCCTTAATCACTTAGATGAATGGTCAACTTATAGGAAGATGAAGGAGGTTTTGTCATTAATGGTGACATTGAATGGCCTTCCATACTTAGAATTAGTTCCATGGAGGAAGGGATGAGAGGATAGGATGATCCTTAACTCATTCCTCATCCATTTTCGAGCTCATAGGAGTTGATAAGATAGGGAAACTTCTAGATGACTCCACAAGATAAGAATATTCCCAAACCATATGTGAATTTCACTCATTCTCACCTAGTGCAGGTGAAAGGAAGCCTACGTGCTCTACAGAGCACCCTGGCAGTGGACTTAGCTTCTCTGCAGCACACCTTCATAAGGGCTTACCTGTGCTGGTCACTCTAGAGGCAATTTCTGGATGTCTTCAAGTCATGAAACTGTCTGGGAAGGAGGCATTCAAAGGGTTGACTTGTTTAGGGCTGAAAAAACTGATTTTAGGGTTTGATGAGTCCTAAATAACTGATCTGAATGTTGGTATTTGATGTTCCCAAATGGATCTATAACAGTTTCCCCCTAAAGCATGAAGTCGGAAAAATACCAATGTTGAATGAAATTCTTTACGATGTGATGAGGAGGTATCAAAGTGGAAGGTGAACTGCATCAATTACAATACATATATCATGATATTTGATTCTAAATGAATATTTGAGGGAAGGCATACCCATGCTCAGCTTATAAACTTTCATTACATGTACATAAACAGTCGTCTACAAATATAGACCCATGATCGGAATGACTATCAATGTAAAACCATTGTACATATGATTTAGTACTCCTAATATCGCAACCCAGATGGATGAAACTAGACCCAGGGTCTTCAATCTCATTCAACTATTTTCTCAAGTACGAGTCTAACCATGTGAATATGTGATCTGAAGTTGAACATCGGAAGACACCATTTGATTACCAGCCGATGATGTAAGCTGTTAACAGATGCGAAAGTAATCACCGATAATGATAATGATCCTCAAGGTACTACAGTACATTCTGCATGGTGTGAATGGATGATTTGATGTCGAACACCATACAAAGTCTTTTGGTCAAAGGCCGTTGATGTATGCCTGTCACCGACGCGAAAAAAACTGTCATTGATGCATGCAAGCCTCAAGGTACTTAATGGGTGTTTCTAAGTTAACTTCTTGGATAATGAGTTGATGTCGACAAAAAGTGATTCATTGAAGCAGGGCCTTGATGTATCCCACATAAACGACACGAAATGAGTGTAATGATTTTAGATATGGAATTTGACTGACGACACAAAGTTCATGAATGGCGGTCATGAAAATGAAGGTTTATGGTATTGCAAAAGATGGATTTTGACTAGATAACTTCTCTTGAACATGTCGGTGACACTAAAGTGAATTGGTAGCATTGACCCAAAAAAAAAAATGGATGGTATGATAGACCAATGGTGTGATAACCATCAAGCTAATAACCCAACCTAGATAGTCACGGTGATGGAGTGAAAGTGTCATGTTAAAGAGTGACTTGCTACCATAAAGTGGTTTTCCCTTTTTTCCATTTTCCCCAATCATTGCTAATCAATACCTATTTATTTTTATCAAGCTTGAAGAGGATAACATATGCTTGTTGTATAATTTCACGCTTTGGGCGAATCCATCGCTATTTGATGTTTTAACGAGTCTAGTGAAGGTGAAACCCGGTCTTGTCTAGATGGACAAGTTTATTCCTATTTGATGTTTTTAATGAGTTTAACGACAAATATAACTCGGTCCTTTTCATGTTTAGAGAGTTTGAAAAGGGACAAAAAGAAAACTCCATGAGTTATTTTTCATAAATTAATCTCTCAAGTCCAAAAAAGTAAAAAATAATACAAGAGAGATATCATTTCCAATCCGTTAACGAGCTGGAAAGGACAAGTGCTCAGCAATATTTTCATGTTTAGAGAGTTTGAAAAGAGCTTAAAGAGGACTCTAAGGGGGTTCCTTTTTCATTTCTAACAAAGCTTGTAAAAGAGATAAAAGTGTGCTTTGTGGTCAAAAATACAACTTACAATTGAGCACGTTGAATTCTGCAAATTAGTTATAAACCTGCTCAAAACAGTACCAAATGGATTAAAAATGTTTGTTTCATAGGCAAAAATAGGCAAATACTAATGTTTAGTCGATTAATTAACATGAAATAAACATAAAATAAGTTTTTACCATTTGGAACTTACCATCCAGTTTTGTGCTCTGAGCTCAGGTTTTACCTAAAACTTCACCAGCTGATTGTGAAAGATTCTGTGGACCATTTCTCAAGCCGTTGAGGCCAGGTTGGAACTAAACCTCTCTACTTTCTTTTCAATCCATTATTTTTTCATTTCATGCAAGCTTTAGGGTTTTTTGGGGCCCTTGGGGTTTCATTTTTTTGATCTAGGATTAGTGCAGGCTTTCACATCAAAATCTACGCTGAAGAGCACCCAGATAGACTATTATAGTCGCCATTGACTATTTTACCAAATGGGTTGAGGTGATGCCAACATTGAACAACAGTGGAAAAACGACTATTCTTTTCTTTTTTAACCATGTGGTTGCCTGGTTTGGTGTACCACAAGCCATATTTATAGATCAAGGGGCGCATTTTCGCAAGCACATGATGGCCGATTTGACTGCTAAGTTAGGATTGTCACATGATAATTCTACCCCGTATTACCTGCAAGCGAATTGACAAGTTGAGGAAATCAACAAGGTCTTGAAGCGGATGTTGCAAAGAATGATAGGGGTTCATAAAAGAAACTGACACTTAATCATGTACTTTGCCTTGTGGGCATATCGAACATCCATGAGAAATGCAATTGGATTTACACCCTTTTAGTTGGTGTATGGTTTAGAAGCAATCTTACCGATACAATGTGAAATTTCATCACTCAAAATTGCAATTGACCTGTTACCCGACACTTCTGAAGAAGAAGTGTGTTTCTTGGAATTAATTCATCTGGATGAAACCATTCGTGATGCTGCATGGGATAACAAAGTGCATAAGAAATGTATTAAGGCACAATATGATAGAAATGTCAAGCCTCGTATCGTCTCAGAAGGAGACCTGGTCTTGCTTTACGATCAAGAAGCTGATAAACTTGGAGCAGGGAAATTCGAACCAATGTGGATGGGTCCTTATGTTGTCAAGCGTGTTCTGGCGAAAGGAGCCTACAAGTTAGTAGATTATGATGGGATTCCATTGTCGCAGCCCCAAAACGGGTTGTACCTTAAAAATTACTATGCTTGATTAAGTGTAGTAAAACTCACTGTATATATGCTTTCATTGCATATGTGTGTGTGTGTGTCGTTTAGATATTTTTATCTAGTTAGTAATCCACTTTTCATTTTTTGTAGATGTTAGAGTCTTTGGAATCTTTTGTTGGTTATGTTGATGGTGCTAGTCATAGTACGTTGAATTTGTCATCTGCAGCATGGACCATTTTCTCTCCAAGTGGCAAGTTAGTGAATTTTCAAGCAGATTAAGTACGGGAAGGAGCGATGGAATCGATACAAGGGAGACAAGAGGAAATCGGAAATGTAGGTAGGCCTTTTATCCTCTCTTCTTATCTATTGCTTATAGTGAAAGTCTACGAAACTAGAGATTCTGGGTTTGATCCCCAGTGGAGTCGCCAATTTGCTTTCAATAATTTAGCATCTATGGATAAATACTAACTCACTAGATAAGTAGTCGTGCCTCTAACAATAGTTTAAAGTGTTCTAGACTTTCTCTATAAGCAATGGATAAGAAGAGAGGATAGAAGGCCTACCTGTAGTTCTGCTTTCCTCTCATCTCCCTTGAATCGATTCCATTGCTCCTTTTGTACTTAATCCACTTGAAAACTCACTAACTCGCCAGTTGGAACGAAAATGGCCCATGTTACAGAAGACAAATTCTGCATACTACGACTAGCACCATCGGCATAACCAACAAAAGGTTTCAAAGACTCCGGCATCTACAATAAATGCAAAGCGGATTACTAACCAGATAAAAGTCTCTAAAAGACACACACACATGTAATGAAAGCATATATACAATGAGTTTTACTACACTTAATCAAGCATAGTAACGTTTAAGGTACAGCCCATTTCGGGGCTACGACAATGGAATCCCATCATAATCTACTAACTCGTATGCTCCTTTTGCCAGAACACGCTTGACAACATAAGGACCCATCGACATTGGTTCGAATTTCCCTACTCCAAGTTTATCAGCTTCCTGATCGTAAAGCAAGACCAGGTCTCCTTCTAAGAAGATACGAGGCTTGCATTTCTATCATATTGCACCTTAATATGTTTCTTATGCACTTCATTAGCCAATGCGGCATCACGATGAGTTTCATCCAGATGGATTAATTCTAAGAAACGCACTTCTTCTTCAGAAGTGTCAGGTAACAGGTAAATCGCGAGTTTGAGTGATGAAATTTCACATTATATCAGTAAGATTGCTTCTAAACCATACACCAACTAAAAGGGTGTAAATCCAGTTGCATTTCTCACCAAGGTTCCATATTCCCACAAGGTAGAGTATAGGATTAAGTGCTAGTTTCTTTTATGAACCCCTATCATTCTTTGCAACATCCGCTTCAATACCTTGTTGATGGCCTCAACTTGTCCATTATCTTGCGGGTAATATGAGGTAGAACTAGCATGTGACAGTCCTAACTTAGCAGTCAACTCAGCCATCATGTGATTGCGAAATGTAACCCATGATTTGTAACTATGGCTTATGGTACACCAAATCGGGAAACCACATGGTTAAAAAATAAAAGAGCAGCTGTTTCATCATTTTTTTCAATGTTGGAATCACCTCAACCCATTTGGTAAAATAGTCAACAATGACTATATTATACCCATGCCCCCCGTCCGAAGTGGGGTTACATGTCATAAACTCAATGTCCCTTTTGGCGAACGGTCCAACAACAACGCTTGGATGCAATGGTGCAAGTGGTAATATGGTTTTTCGGTAATATATCTAACATGCATGATAGCTTCTGACAACAATAATACATAACCTCACTAAATAAATAATAGTAAGATAAAAACTATTTTACCCAATCATTAAATAAAAATATACTATTAATAACTTGATGTTATAATTTTATAAAATATAGTATTATAATATATAATAATATATATATATATATAAATTAATATATATATATTAATATATTAAACATAAAATAATATATATTAGGTATTGTAAGATAGTATTATTTTTATATATATTCTTATATATTTAGTTGGATATCTTTTTATGTGTATATATATTTTTATATGTTTATATATAATAAAATAAATAATTAAATGGTTTAGTTTTGAAAACTAACCACGAATCTTGTTACTTTCTAGGAACTACAAACTTTTGGTAATTTATTGTAATAATCGAATAACTTAACATTAAATTTAGTATTATAGTAGGTACGGAGAATATTAATAAT
>APFE030416132.1:3212-45170 GCA_000404065.3 Pinus taeda
TTTTGGTTTAAAGAATGCAGGGGCCACTTTCCAGAGAGCAATGGATATTGCTTTTGCCAAAGAAATTCATGACTTCCTAGTCATCTATTTGGATGACCTTACACCATTCTCCAAATCAGACCGAGAACATATAAATCATCTCAGAAAAATATTTCTAAAATGCAGGAAATATGGGATATCATTGAATCCCAAAAAATCCATTTTTGGTCTAGAGGAAGGTAAATTACTAGGACACATTATTTCCAAGGATGGCATCAGAATTGATCCAGACAGAATCCAAGCCATCCAACATATGCCCCATCCCAGGAATATAAAGGAATTACAGGCCTTTTTGGGAAAAATCAACTTTCTAAGAAGATTTATCCCAAACTTAGCTGAGCTCAGCAGATTGCTTAACAACATGTTGAAAAAGGATTCCAAAGTTAAATGGACAGTAGATGCCAAACAAACCTTTGAGAGCATCAAATTTTCTCTTACCCAAACTCCGGTCCTAACTAGCCCTCAATTTGATAGAGACTTCATCATATTCTCCTTTGCTTCTGAACACACAATTTCTGCAGTTTTACTACAGAAGGATGATCTAGGAAATGAAAAGCCTATAGCTTTCTTTAGCAAAGCCCTAAGAGATGCTCCCCTCAAATATCAAGTCATGGAAAAACAGGCCTATGCCCTGGTCAAAGCCATAAAAGACTTTAGGATTTATATCCTTTATTCTCACATAATTGCCTATGTACCAAGCCCAATTGTCAAAGATATACTTACACAAGAGAATTTGGAGGGCAGAAGAGGCAAGTGGATAGCAAGTATTTTGGAATTTGACATAGAAATAAAGCCTACTAAACTCATAAAGGGACAGGGCTTAGCCAAACTGATGCCTGAAACAAATTTCCAAGCCCTAGACATTAACCAACTAGACAGTGAATAGGAGCTGGCGACTCCAAAGATCAATGTAGCCTTTGAGCAATCCCCTTGGTATTCTGATATCTGTCATGTCTTGCAAAACCTGTGTGCTCCCTCAGGACTGTCTAGAACTAAGAGTAGGTTTGTCAAAATGAAAGCCTCAAAATTCTGTGTCATGGAAGAAAATCTGCTTTGGAGAAACCATGAGGGCATCTTGCTAAATTGTCTGATTGAAGGTGAAACCAAAAAGATCATGGAAGAGTTTCACGTAGGAGAGTGTGGAGGGCATCTTTACTGGAAATCCACTGTAAACAAAATACTAAGAGCTGGATATTACTGGCCCACTATCTTTTCTGATGTCAAGAGATTTACCACTGCATGTCACAAATGTCAAGTGTTTGAGGGAAAAAGACAGCTGTTGCCTCTACCCCTAAGGCCTATTGCAACAGAGAAACCATTTCAGCAATGGGGCTTGGATTTCATTGGTGAAATCAATCCCTCCTCTTCAGGCCAGCACAGGTGGATTCTTACAGCAACAGATTACTTCACCAAGTGGATTGAGGCAATCCCATGTAGACAGGCAAATGACTCTACCATCATACAATTCCTGGAGACAAATATTTTGGCTAGATTTGGATGTCCTGACAAAATAATAACGGACAATGCTGCTGCCTTTAGGTCTAAAAAAATGATCAGTTTCTATCATAAATTTCATATTACTTTGGGCCACTCTACAGCATATTATCCCCAAGGCAATGGCCTGGCAGAATCATCAAACAAAAGCTTGGTAAATATGATCAAGAAAATATTAGAGGAGAACAAGAAAAATTGGCACAAGAAACTAGTTAATGCATTATGGGCAGACAGATTAACAACCAAAAAATCAATTGGGGTCAGCCCATATGAGTTAATCTATGGTTTAGAGGCCAAATTCCCTTCATCATTAGGGATCCCTGCTATGAAGATACTCCAGGAAAGCCAAGCTGAACCTAATGACATGCAAAGAAGGATCAATCAGATTATATGTTTGCAGCAAACCAGGGAGGAAGTGTATAATAGAGTCCAAGTGCTACAAGAAAAACTAAAAAAGGCTTTTGACAGAAGGACCAAAGCAGAGGATTTCAACATAGGTGACAAAGTCCTCAAGTGGGATTCAAGGAGGGAAAGCAAAGGAAAACATGGAAAGTTTGACTCCCTTTGGAGAGGACCATTCTTAATACAAGTTGTGCAAGGAAACAACACCTATTTCCTGCAAGATCTGAACAAAACTGACTTAGATGAAGGCCCTGTCAATGGTAGGATGCTCAAGCACTATTTTGACTACCTTCCATAAGTACAGCTGACCTACTTTTGTACATAATTTGTTGTATAGAAACTCTATATGTGTTGTATATATTGTTGTTTTGAAGCATGAAAATGAGATTGTTTGAGGAACAATACAGCCAGCGAGCAAAATGAAAACACATTCTGTGTTTTAGAGCATCAACCTGCAATTTGAGGAATTTAAGATGAATAGAACTCCAAAGTTTCAGAGAAGCAGCCAAAGGACCCAGGCACACTGACCTGCTGTTCTTGATCTTTCCAAGAGAAAAACCATCCCCATGTGGAGCCACTGTTGGATACCTATACCAATAGGTTTCATATTTCATGATTGGATATCAAAGGTTCAAATATGCTCTGCTTTGATAATGCAAAGATCCCATATTTCCCTAGGATGACAATGTCTGTCTCAGTTTTGATGAGAACTCAATTTTGATGGGTGGTCCAACAGTCTAATCTGGATCATGCCATGTTTTCAATTTATGTTGTAGAATAGAGAATGAAATCTGTCCAAACTGTTTAATCTTGGCAGATCAGTAGCTAGGTAGAGAAGCTAAGGTTCCCAACTGCTTAATCTGGGACCTTGGAAGGAATAAGGGTTGTATTAGATAGGAGATACAAGCAAAAAGCCAATGAAAAGAAAAGGCATTCAAAAGGGTTTGCAAGTCCAAGTGCACCCTCCAAGAAGGAATAAAAAATGTTAGGTGAGCTAGTTGGGTAGGTAGGTGGGGTTGCAGAAGTGGTGTCTCCTTCAAAATCAAAGTTGCTGAAACATCTACAGGAAGAGCAGCACTCTGGAGCATGACTAACTCCCTTGTTTCTCATTTGTATATCACTCATCACTAACTCCCTTTCCCCAAGTTGCACAAAGCATAGAAATTCAAGTGTTTTACCTTCTTATGGCTTTAAGAAGCCACATTTCTTGTGCAAAAATATTTTCTTTTTCATCTACTCTTGATTCCAAGTCATTTTCAAAGAAAACTTGGTCGAATCAGCCCTCACTCATGTCTCTTCCATATTAACACCTAACTCTACTATCTAGCTCCTTATACTCCTTTATCCCTACTATTCTAAACACCATGGTGTATAAACCCCACAATGCATAAATATCCCCTCCTTGGCACTATAGCCATAATATTTTCTCCCTGGGACTTGATTTGACACCTGGTCAAGGTCAAGAACCCATGACTCACCTTTTGCTCCACCTCAAACCAGTTTCCCTACCCCAAAGTTCCATTTTACCTTAGAAAACCTTGAAAAACCTTGAAAAACCTTTTAAAACCCATAAAATTACTCAAAGGGGCGGAAAACATTGTAAAATCACCCTCCCCCCACTTTATCCTAAGGTCGGGGGTTATCCGCCTTTTTCATATTACATAAAACCCATTTCACCCACTTCCTATAGTTTCCGCCTTTGCCAATGATTTATGCCCAAAATGTATGAAAAACCGTCTTTCTAAAGTTGGCGGACCGAAATATTTTTGTAATGAAAAACCATTGAAAAGTCTCCAAAAGGAACAAATAGCGCACAGAGGGTCCCGCGTCCACGTCTGCAAAGGAAAAATCATTGTTTATTGCCCGCCCGCTGGCCTCTATTGTCCGTGCAGATTGCCCGCCCGATAACCGTCAGATGGAGCCGAATCCAGATCTACGGCGGATGATCATTTCGGGCAATCCCGATGTCCGCACGTTAACCGAAGGAGGAGCTACCGATCGTGCAAGTTAGGCGCCCGGCGACCGTTCGATCGCCCGCCTCCAGATCCACGGCCTATATGAATATCGGAAGGCCTTACGTGTCTGACAGATACCTTCCGATATCTGTCAGATGCTTGCGTCAGGCCAGCATCACACCAGGGACACGCGTCATTCCATGATTGCATCGGAGCGTCGTCTGACAGTCCGTCCAACGTACAAGGCCCGTTCCGATATTGCGACACCTGTCCCGCCCACGTTTGCGCCCCACTGCCGTGCACGTCACTGCCACTTCCGCTCGCCTCGTTCCCCATTCGTCCACCTGGCCGTCACCTCATTGCCCCCGTGGACCTGTCAATGACTGCCATGTCACCCGATGACGTCATGATGACGTCACCCAACCCGGGCCCCCGTGATGACGTCATCCAAAAAGCCATATTGTCACCATTTTTCGCAATTTTCACATATTTTTCAGAAATTACTGTTAAAACTCTCTGCATGAAATTTACGACGCCTGCGCCACCAGTCAACCTGCAACCATTTTCAAAGCACCTAGCGCACAAACCCAGCTGCATTCTTCACTCCACGCCATTGTTTACCAGGTATTTGAGCTTCGTCCTCCCCCGAACTGGTTTTTATCGAATTTCTTGTAAAAATCACCATATAAGCCATTTTAATTGAGAATTTCACCATTAAACCGATTGCACCCTACCATATTTGACCAGTTAAAGTTAAAATACAACGTCGGAGGTCCCGAATTGACTGCAAATTCTGTTAAAAAACCTACCCTGTTCGCGCAACCGTGGACTCCTGCATAACTCCCAAACTGATAAGGGAGGTCTTTCTGTTGCTAAAAACCCTCCTCAAAAGGCCCAGCATTGATTATCCTTGACTGTACACCAACCCTGTTAGGCCTGGTTCCCATCAAAATTCACTGTTTAAAGCGGCATTTCAGTGGTTACTTCTATAAAACATGGAGACACCTGAAATCCTTAATGTCACTCCTCTGAATGCTCCTCAAAGAGAGCTAGACTGGCAGGACCTGGCAGATCTGGATTATCAGATCTCAGAAGACTCTAGAGAAGGATGCACCCCTCATCTTCGCCTGCTAAATGAGTTCAGGGCTAAGCACAGAGAGGGAATAGATATCTTAGGCATCTGGGAGTCTGCCTTGCCAACTTTTAAAATGCCTCTAGTCAGGCAATTCCCTGATCTCATTTATCTTTTTGCCAGTAGCTATGAGCCATCACAGAGAGCTGTAGTTAATCCCAAGGGTGAAGTTGTATTCTATACCACCCCTCAGGCCATCAGAGATATGGTTCAGTTCAGAACTGACAAGAAAATGGTTCCTTTGTCCCTGCTGGACCTAATCAACCAAGGGACCAAAACACTTACAGAGGCAGAGATCCTGAGGTTCAACCAACTGTTTGTTAGCAAATCAGACACAGTACTGCATCCTCCTATCTTCGATGGATATTTAAATCAACTTGGACTAGACCTAGCCCATATGGTGAGCTCAATTCTGGGATACAAATCAATGGAGTATATAGAGGAAACTGTGCTAGTCATGATGTTAAGGTTTGCCCCTGGGAGGACCCCTATCTGCCACAACTCTTCCACATACATCTCGGACAAAATTCATGAGCAGGTCCTGCATTTACCTAGAGAGAGGGTGTTCAGATACACCTCATATATCTATCACCTTATTCTCTATCACCAACATGAGAAATTCTCTTTTGAGATCAAGAGAAATGACGTTCAAGGAAAACCGAGATCAGTGGTGTACTGGAGCTCCATCTTCCACAGAGGCTCACCCTACACATACTGTGAGTTTATAGACTTGTTCATCCATCCAGCCATGTCTCTATTTATGACAGAGTCTCCTCCAAGACTTACTGAGGAAATGAAGAGGATACTGCAACTATCCACTGCTTACAGCATAGGGGACTGGTATTTTTACCAGCATCACACAGTGATCAGAATATATGGGTGTGAGCTGCGCCCTTTCAGGCTACCCAAGTTTGTGCCTATGAGGCTCTTTGCCCTGGAGTATTTCAGACAGTTTGCCTATGCCGATCTGATCCATTTTGCAGGGAGGGGCAAGAAAGCACAACTTAAAGTTAAAAACCATCTCGGGCATTTGGTTTTAAACAAAAGAGAAGGATGGAAGGAGGTGGAGAAAATGTTGCATGCCCTGGGCCTAACACAAAGCTTCCTGTGGAAACCATATGACCCCAATGGTTTTATATCCAAGAGGAGATTAAAATACAAACTCTCCAGTTATGAGCATAATAACATGCTCCTCATAACAAGACATGCAAACCTGCCAAAATGGCATAAAAACACCTTGATAGAGCCTCTGACCCAAGAACAGCTAAATGACAGGGCTAGAAGACATTTATTGAAAATGGCTGACTGAATGTCCTTCTCAGGTGCCTACCCTACCCAGTCCTCATACAACAGCGCCAGCTTCCTCATCTGCAGCACAAGAAGGGGCAGCACAAACTTCAAAACAGGGGCAGGACAAAGGAAAGGGCAAGGTAATGGAAGAAACAGAGGGCCAGCAGGAGCAACAGCAAGAGGGCCAACAGGGCCAGCAGGAGCAACAGCAGCAAAATCAGCAAGAAACTGATCAACACAGGATCAGGAAACAGCAAAAAGGAGAAAGCAGGCAGCCACCCAAGATAAACAAACCAGCATTGGCGCCTTCCTAGACAAGATTCCTAGGGTCGACCCTTCAGTCCTCCAAACCCCTCTAAGGGAGGACATCAGTAGGAAAAGGGAGAGGGAAACCCCTCTCACAGAAGGTCCAGAAAAAAGGCAGAGGCTCAATCCATTTGGAGAAGAAGAAAAGCAAAGCTTTGAGGCCTCTGCCAGCTCAATGCATCAAGAGCAGGATAGGACAGCACTTGGGGAGGTCAGCTCCTCAGGGCAAGATAAAAGCAGAGCTGCAGGCATCAAAGACTTCTTTAAGGATGCCAAAAGGAGGAGTGAGCCAATTAAAATCAAGCTTTACAATTATCTATTAAACATGGCTCCATCAAATCAACAGAGGCTTATGGCTGCCTATGATGTACAGGAAGCTAAATTGACTATGAGTCATTTTACTCCCACAGAGCAGCGACTTCAATCGACTACAGACTACATAAGGACAAACTTAGAAGTCCTTGCAAAAGACATCCACCCTATGGACCAGATCGAGCTTCACAAGCAAACGGGTGAGATGGTCTATGCAACCTTGGCAGATAAGACCTTGGTAAATTATAGGCTGCAAAACAGTTTAAATAACACTGTAGCTCAGCTTGAGTTGGAGAGGGCATCCTCTCAAGCCAAAGATAACAGAATCAAGGCACTGGAAGAGATCATTATAGAGTTTGGGCATGATCCCAATGATGTTAAGGCCATACAGGAGGTCCTTAAACTAAGGGATGGAGATGTAGCTGCAATCAAGAAGAAGATGAAGATCCCACCAACGCTACATCCTCAGACAGATGAAGTGGCCCAACAGAGAAGAGAAAAGGATGTCACTGCACTTTTGATGAGCTTATATAAAGAACTGGTGGACACCCAACAAAAGCTGCAGGAGACAGAGAATACCTTAGAAGCAACTACACAAAGGGGAGAAACAGGGCAGTCTTCCAAGCCACCCACAGAGATGATAGATCTCAAGGAGACCCCCAAAGAGGACATCCCCCCAAAACCAAAGGAATCAGAGATAGCTCCAGCTACAACAGAGCCAGCCACAATAGAAGCAGCTACTACAGCACCACCAACAGAGCAGGCCGAGAGCCTGGACATGCAAAAATTAAGGCAGGAACTTCAAGTGCTGGAAGCTCAAATGACAGAGCTAAATAAGGCCAAGGAAAGCTTAGCAAAGATAGAGGAAAAATATGATAAGTCTAAGCAGAACGTGGCTGAGAGGGAGAGGGAAGTAAAAGCCCTAAGAAAGACAGTTGCAGAGCTGGAAAAACAGCTCAATTTTGAAAAAGTAACAGCAGAAGTCAAGCAAGTGATATGGACAGCCATTGGACAATCAATCACCAACCAATGGGAGTACATTGATGCTATATATGAGCAGATAGGACTCATTGGTAGGGCAAAGAAAGAACTATAAAGAGCAAGAAACGCCCTTGGCAACATGGCAGACCTTGCCCCCAAGATGATTGAAGTCCTAAACCACAGAAATGGTTCTCAGCTGATAAGAATGGGAATTGCTAATAGAACTGAAACCATTTCCATAATCAAAAGAACCACAACGATGAAGAACCTAATTCAAACACTGGACAGAAAGATACATGATATACAAGCAGATATAACTAAGTTCCAGAATAGGTTCACAGCCCTGCAGGACAAAGGGCTTCCAAGCTTGGAAGAATCAGGGCAGCTTCTCTCCCATGAGAAATACATCAAAAGGATGAGCACTTTTGCAGCAATCCAAATTGCTGATACATCTGGGTCATCTTCAGCAGGCCCATTAACAGGACAAGCTCTTTTTAATAAATTAGATAATTTGTTTTTTATTAAAAATGAGGTAGCACATTTATTTGATGAGCCTCCCCATTTCTTTAAATACACAGAGGCTGATGAGACCATAGGGTCAATTTTGAGGCATCAGCTTCCCCCTCGAGACATATGGCAGGATTTAATAAAATTACTTTTGAACCAAAGTTGACGAATTAAATCTTTTGCAGCAACACGGTCCATATTACATCTACAGGAGGACAAAGCTATGACAGCAAGCACAAAGACACTGAGCCAACTCAGCACAGGTACTCGGCATCAGCAGCAACATCAGCAGGTACAGGTGGCAGGGCCAAGAAGATTCAAAAGATTAAAGTGACAGAAACACTTCATTTCACAGTTATGATAAAGTCACGCAAATAACTCCGCAGTGCCCAAAGGTCAAAATTCGTTCTGACAGCAGTTAAAGGCTTTTAAAAGGCATTTATGCTTGTACTAAACTCTCATCTACTCTCCTGTACAAATGTAAGAGATATTTTCCCTCTCAGATGACCCCATTCCTGAGATATTTTTGTATGTAAATCTCTATATATTCCCCCTCGCATTTGTTTAGAGGGGTTGGACTCCGGATGTAAGAAATATCTTTCTTCTCTGTTATACTGATATTGTAAGCTCTCAGACAGTTTAATACAAAAGGCAGTGGGATTTCTCCAAAGCTGTTTGTCTCTTGATCTCATGGTGGTGTGTGGCTCAAAGTGACAGGATTCTTGTGCAGGACATGGTTCAATAAGTTTTTCTCATGACTCTTTAATTTCATCTGTGTTTCTTGTCATTCCATATTTGTTTCACGCTTCATATACATTCTTAAAGCCAGATAGTAAGGAAAATGAATAGCCTTAGGATTTGGTCATTGACTACCCTGAGCTCAATCTAAACTATCTTATATGTTTTCTTCTGATAAAGTATTTAAAGTGTAATTCTTAACTGCTACCTTTAATACTATGTCATCACTGTGCTTCGTTGTTTAAGGAATTCAAGAGATTGCTCCTAGATAACCAGCCCCTCTCACAAAATAAAACTTAAGCAAATAACTCTTAATTGCTCTTTGCTGGTTGTCTTCATTTCACTTTCACTATTTACAGTTTGTTTTATGAAATGCACACAGGCCCTGTAGCTTTTCTCCTCACCAAAAGCAAGATTTCAAGAGAAAACAGTCCTAGACCCCATTGCCCAATGGATTAATCTTATCTGCTGATATACTTTAAAGAAATCAGAAGCATCCTCCCAACCAAACACAAAAAACAACCAGAATATTCACTCCATAACTAGCCTAAAACTTTCACTGAAGGCAGTGACAAAACCTAATAGAGAGAGCCCTCTCTGACTACAGCTGGGCTAGAAGCTGTAGCCCAAAGATTGGTTAGTGGTTACCCCGGCCGTATTCTCTTAGGAGTCAAAGAGAACAACCTGGGTGTTAACAGGTTGTATAAACAAAGGAAGCATGACTAATCCCCCTTCATTCCCCCAGAAATCTCTGACTAACATCCCCTCAAGGACCTTGGGATCTGCCCAATAGTCCTGTTTCACTTCATTCTAGGACAAGTGCCAAGTCAAACTTTGAGTTTACTCAAGGAAAAGAAACCACATTTCTTGTGTAAACATCATTATTCTAAACTCCTTCCATTTCCCTATGCCTAAGTTTCATTCCACAAACTTGGCATTAACTCATGCAGTTTCACTCCACAAAGTCATATTAACTTCTGATTTTATTATTTAGCTCCCATATTTACTTTCCCACCCCTAGTTCTACAAAAAACTATATAAAACCCCCAAAAAAATACTAAATATCCCTACTCCATAGCATTATATCTATATAATTTAAGTTTCGGGATATATTAAGTCCATCTAGGACTTTATATTAACCCTTCCGCGTCCATAAAACTCCGGAGTTTATTTAATCACTCGTTAAATAAATAACCACATTGCCCCCCCACACATTAACTATGTGTTAACTCTCGCGTCCACACATATATCGGGTTTCATATACACCTTGGGTTAAATGTATCAATGTTCCACCATATCCAAAGGTTGTTACCCCAATGAAACATGATGCAGGAGCACCCAGCAACAAAGCCAACAAATGTGGACCAGAAGATCAGAATAGAGAAAAGCCTGTTTTAAAGCAAAAAAACGAATTTAAAGCGGATAATTTAAGGCAGATAAGATGGATACAGCCATGCAAGCTTTTTGGAGAGCTTTCATTGTAAAAAAAACTAGGAGAGGATCTGATCCATCCTTCCAATATATCTTATAAATGTATAGTGTGATAGGGTGTGAGGTATCTGTTTGTGAGGAATTTTGTGAGTGTCAAGATGTAGTCGAGCTAGAGCTCGTTTTAAGGCTGAAATGCCTTAATTTGTGTTTTGTGTAATATATAAACCTGGGTTCAATATTATGTGTATACGCTTGCATGTGTGTTTAGTAAAGAAGTTAACGTGTGTCTTTTGTATCGATTGGGATCTGAATTACCGTGGTAGCTTCCCCTGAAATGTATTTACTGTGTAGAACAATTTATATCAGTTCGTTATTATATTGTCAGCATTCTAATCTATTTCGGGACAATCGAATGGGAAGACTCTGTTTTGCCGAGAGTCATATAATGAATGTTTTGTTATAATATATATGCGGCCATACATATAATGAATGTTTTGTATTGTTAATGAAAGGAATTTGGATGTGTGGGTTAATAGCGCTGTGCGTGCGCTGTAATGGTTTGAGCTGTGTACAAGCCGTAAGCTGTACGCATAATTCATGTATATTCATGTATTGTGTGATATAACGTTGCAAAAGTTCTGTTAATGCTGTGCATTCAACGGTTTGCTGTTATAATGTTATGAAGTGTATGCCTTCAAGAGTGCGGTGCGCCAATCCTATATATGTATACCTTGTTTCATACATGAAAACGATGATTTTTTTAAGAAATTGGGATTTTGGGCAACCCCCAAAATCTCAGTTTTCATCAGGTGGTATCAGAGCAGGGAAAGTTTCCTTGCTGAGAGAAGGATTCCGGAGCAGCGGAAGTGAGCCAGAGACCGGTCCATCATCAGGTGGTATCAGAGCAGTAAGATTCTACGGAAAGAGGTACAGTTGAGTTAAAGATGAAGAATTTATGGTCTTGCTATTGTACAGATGGCGG
This sequence comes from Pinus taeda, assembly GCA_000404065.3. Classification (NCBI taxonomy): domain Eukaryota; kingdom Viridiplantae; phylum Streptophyta; class Pinopsida; order Pinales; family Pinaceae; genus Pinus; species Pinus taeda. Next base: position 14,782 of record APFE030416132.1, read on the forward strand.
CAGCGGAAGGTGAAAAGATTTGCAGCAACCTAGAGAAGGATGCCAAAAGTCCGAGTGCGGAGGGCTTGGTGAGGTATCGTGTAACAGAGGAGGCTGTTACTGTAGAGGTTGGTTGCAGCTCACAGAGTTCTAGTGAAAGAATGCAGTGGATAAAATTGATATTATGAAGACCAGAAGCATATGACCAGGAGGTCATAAATTTTTGTGCCTCAGGAGTCTGATGCAGGAGCACCCAGCAACAAAGCCAGCAAATGTGGACCAGAAGATCAGAATAGAGAAAATCTTGTTTTAAAGAAAAAAAACGAATTTAAAGCGAATAATTTAAGGCAGATAAGATGGATACAGCCATGCAAGCTTTTTGGAGAGCTTTCATTGTAAAAAAAACTAGGAGAGGATCTGATCCATCCTTCCAATATATCTTATAAATGTATAGTGTGATAGGGTGTGAGGTATCTGTTTGTGAGGAATTTTGTGAGTGTCAAGATGTAGTCGAGCTAGAGCTCGTTTTAAGGCTGAAATGCCTTAATTTGTGTTTTGTGTAATATATAAACCTGGGTTCAATATTATGTGTATACGCTTGCGTGTGTGTTTAGTAAAGAAGTTAACGTGTGTCTTTTGTATCGATTGGGATCTGAATTACCGTGGTAGCTTCCCCTGAAATGTATTTACTGTGCAGAACAATTTATATCAGTTCGTTATTATATTGTCAGCATTCTAATCTATTTCGGGACAATCGAATGGGAAGACTCTGTTTTGCTGAGAATCATATAATGAATGTTTTGTTATAATATATATGCGGCCATACATATAATGAATGTTTTGTATTGTTAATGAAAGGAATTTGGATGTGTGGGTTAATAGCGCTGTGCGTGCGCTGTAATGGTTTGAGCTGTGTACAAGCCGTAAGTTGTACGCATAATTCATGTATATTCATGTATTGTGTGATATAACGTTGCAAAAGTTCTGTTAATGCTGTGCATTCAATGGTTTGCTGTTATAATGTTATGAAGTGTATGCCTTCAAGAGTGCGGTGCGCCAATCCTATATATGTATACCTTGTTTCATACATGAAAACGGTGATTTTTTTAAGAAATTGGGATTTTGGGCAACCCCCAAAATCTCAGTTTTCATCCAGTTGTAATTGTTCCATAATATATATAGATATGTGTTCATGTTCTGTGTTAATCATATATTGCTATGTATTGTATTACCTTGTGGTTGTGAGATTTTAGTCCTATATTGTATGCTTGTAATGCGTTTAAGGGAAGGATCGATATTTAAAGATATCCACGGCTTGAAAATGAAAGGGATTTCAGCCTTAAAACGAGCTCTAGCTCGACTACATCTTGCCACTCACAAAATTCCTCACACACAGATATTCCTACACCCCTATGGTATTACAATTATATAAGAATTTTAGGAAGGATCAATCCTATCCTCTCCTTATTTTCTCCACAAAAACTTCATGCATGCACGCTTTAAATCTGCTTTATCCTTTTTAAATCTATTTTTCTGCTTTAAATCACGCTTTTCTTTTGTTCTCATCCTCTCGTCCAGTTTTTTTGCTTTGTTGCTGGTTGCACCCGCATCATTATGGCCCACAACCTAAACGGAAACGTTTAAACTGAAATCCCTTTCATTTTCAAGCCGTGGATATCTTTAAATATTGATCCTTCCCTTAAACTCATTACAAGCATACAATATAGGACTAAAATCTCACAACCACAAGGTAATACAATACATAGCAATATATGATTAACATAGAACATGAACACATATCTATATATATTACAGAACAGTTACAAAATTAAGGCATTTCAACCTTAAAACGAGCTCTAGCTCGACTACATCTTGCCACTCACAAAATTCCTCACACACAGATATTCCTACACCCCTATGGTATTACAATTATATAAGAATTTTAGGAAGGATCAATCCTATCCTCTCCTTATTTTCTCCACAAAAACTTCATGCATGCACGCTTTAAATCTGCTTTATCCTTTTTAAATCTATTTTTTCTGCTTTAAATCACGCTTTTCTTTTGTTCTCATCCTCTCGTCCAGTTTGTTTGCTTTATTGCTGGTTGCTCCCGCATCAGACTCCCGAGGCACAAAAATTTATGACCTCCTGGTCATATGCTTCTCCTGGCCTTTAGCAATTTTATCCACTGCATTCCTTCACTACAACCAACCTCTGCAGTAACAGCCTCCTCTGTTACACGATACCTCACCGAGCCCTCCACACTCGGTCTTTTGGCATCCTCTAGGTTGTTGCAAATTTTCTCACCTTTCGCTGCCGCCATCTGCACAATAGCAAGACCATAAATTCTCCATTTTTAACTCAACTGTACCTCTTTCCGCAGAATCTTACTGCTCTGATACCACCTGATGAAACTGAGATCTGGGGGGTGGTCCCGAGATCCCAATTCCTTTAAAAAAATCTCGAACCTGGCCTGTGGTTATGGCCCACAACCTAAACATAAACGTTTAAACTGAAATCCCTTTCATTTTCAAGCTGTGGATATCTTTAAATATCGATCCTTCCCTTAAACTGAAATCCCTTTCATTTTCAAGCCGTGGATATCTTTAAATATCGATCCTTCCCTTAAACGCATTACAAGCATACAATATAGGACTAAAATCTCAAAACCACAAGGTAATACAATACATAGCAATATATGATTAACGCAGAACATGAACACATATCTATATATATTACGGAACAGTTACAAAATTAAGGCATTTCAGCCTTAAAACGAGCTCTAGCTCGACTACATCTTGCCACTCACAAAATTCCTCACACACAGATATTCCTACACCCCTATGGTATTACAATTATATAAGAATTTTAGGAAGGATCAATCCTATCCTCTCCTTATTTTCTCCACAAAAACTTCATGCATGCATGCTTTAAATATGCTTTATCCTTTTTAAATCTATTTTTCTGCTTTAAATCACGCTTTTCTTTTGTTCTCATCCTCTCGTCTAGTTTGTTTGCTTTGTTGCTGGTTGCTCCCGCATCACATAACCACAGGCCAAGTTCAAGATTTTTTTAAAGGAATTGGGATCTTGGGCAACCCCCAAGTTCTCATTTTCATCAGGAATGTATTTACTGTGCAGAACAATTTATATCAGTTCGTTATTATATTGTCAGCATTCTAATCTATTTCGGGGGAAGCTACCACGGTAATTCAGATCCCAATCAATACAAAAGACACACGTTAACTTCTTTACTAAACACACACGCAAGCGTATACACATAATATTGAACCCAGGTTTATATATTACACAAAACACAAATTAAGGCATTTCAGCCTTAAAACGAGCTCTAGCTCGACTACATCTTGACACTCACAAAATTCCTCACAACAAATACCTCACACCCTATCACACTATACATTTATAAGATATATTGGAAGGATGGATCAGATCCTCTCCTAGTTTTTTTTACAATGAAAGCTCTCCAAAAAGCTTGCATGGCTGTATCCATCTTATCTGCCTTAAATTATCCGCTTTAAATTCGTTTTTTTGCTTTAAAACAGGCTTTTCTCTATTCTGATCTTCTGGTCCACATTTGCTAGCTTTGTTGCTGGGTGCTCCTGCATCAGACTCCCGAGGCACAAAAATTTATGACCTCCTTGTCATATGCTTCTGGTCTTCATAATATCAATTTTATCCACTGCATTCTTTCACTAGAACTCTGTGAGCTTCAACCAACCTCTACAGTAACAGCCTCCTTTGTTACACGATACCTCACCAAGCCCTCCGCACTCGGTCTTTTGGCATCCTTCTCTAGGTTGCTGCAAATCTTCTCACCTTCCGCTGCCGCCATCTGTACAATAGCAAGACCATAAATTCTTCATCTTTAACTCAACTGTACCTCTTTCCGCAGAATCTTACTGCTCTGATACCACCTGATGAAAATGAGAATTTGGGGGTTGCCCAAATTCCCAATTTCTTTAAAAAACAACAAGATCCTGGACCTGTGGGTTATGGCCCACTACGCTTTCGCTGCGCACACACATTATAACATTATAACAGTACACCATATAAGAGTTGAATGCACACAACCACACATAATTTGCTAAATTGTAAACTCACACAAGCGTATACAATACTAGAACACATTTCACATATATATACAGAACAAAAGAAAAGCGTGATTTAAAGCAGAAAAATAAATTTAAAAAGGATAAAACAAATTTAAAGCGTGCATGCATGAAGCTTTTGTGGAGAAAATCAGGAGAGGATGTGATCATCCTTCTTAATGCATCTTATATAAATGTAATGTGATAGGGTGTGAGAAATATATCTTATTTGTGAGTAAAATTGTGAGTGAGCAAGATGTAGTCAATTGTGAGCTGGGGTTTAAGGCTAAAATGCCTTAGCCTGGAATGTAATTTGTTCTGTATATATATGTGAAATGTGTTCTAGTATTGTATACGCTTGTGTGAGTTTACAATTTAGCAAATTATGTGTGGTTGTGTGTGTTCAACTCTTATATGGTGTACTGTTATAATATTATAATGAGTGTGCGCAGCGGAAGCGTAGTGGGCCATAACCCACAGGTCCAGGATCTTGTTGTTTTTTAAAGAAATTGGGAATTTGGGCAACCCCCAAATTCTCATTTTCATCAAAACATTATTTAACGACAAATAATACGCGAGTCCCATGTCCAAAGTTGCTCGCCCTCCATCTCCGCCCCGTCCGCCGTCCGATGTCTCGTCCTTCAAATCCAACGGTGGGCAGTCTTTTTCGAAACCCCGATCTACTGAAGATTACCGTCTGGGGGATGGGCGGTTTTACTGTCGTACCCCTGCCACGTGTCATTCTCCCAGCGTGATCGGAGCCCCCCTCCCCAATATTGCCCAGGGCTAAAGGTGGTGCGGGAGAAAACCACAAACCACCCTCCTCCCCCTGATGTTAGCACCACGTCACCGCTGACGTCATGTCCGCGTCGGCCCGCTGCTGCCTTGTGTCACTGCCACATCATCTACTCACGTCATCGCCCCGCTAACCTGTCCTCTGCCACGTCATCATCCGAGTTAGCAGCAACGTCACCATGCCATACCCGCTACCCGCCAAATGACGTCATGCTGATGTCATCACCAAAAGCGCCAAAAGCGCCAAAAGTCCCAAATTTTCATAAAATCACGTGAAAATGACCGTTTTCTTTCATTTTCATTGGTCAGTGTGGGAGCAACGTGCATGCTGTTTTACGACGATTTGTCGCCCAAAGTCAAATTAGATCAGCCAAGCCAATGCTACCTACAAATTTGACCCCTCAGTCTGCCATTGTACCTGCTTAACTGCCCTGTGTGCCATAAAACCAGGTATTTACCCGCATTTCACCTACAAACCCTATTTTTCTCAATTTTTCTCCATTACAGTCGTGTAAACATCTGCCATTTCCAACCAAAAAGCACTCCTGCACCTGGATTCCACCCATAGACTCATTAGTTGATCCCCTATTCCAAAAGAAACCCTGCAAACTTACACCCCTCTGCAATTTCACCGTCAAAAAATCAATTTTCAGTTCGTTTGCCGGCAGAATCTTCATACTGCCCGTGCTTTGTCCCCTTTTACCAAAATTCCTCTGCAAAATTCCACCTATTCGGCTCAAAAAACATTCTTATTCTCTCTGCAGTTTTCCCGCACAGCTTATCAACCCAGTGAATTCATCAAAGAAAAGAAAAGCTTGTTTGAACTCTATAAATTTGCCTCTTTATGATAGCTACAGACAGTGAAAATCATTGCCTCATCTAAACTCAGTTTGCAGCTCCTTGACAAAGCCTCAGAGGTAGTTCTTTGTCTTCAGTAGTTGCACTAATCCTGGTTCTAAATATAAACACAGAAAAAACTTCAAGATGGCCACTCCAGCAGCTTTAAACATTGCTCCTATCAATGCACCTAACAAAGAGCTTGAAGCACTGCCTTTAGCTGATAGGGACTACCTCATTCAGGATTTGGTTGGGGACAGAAATCACTTACAGATCTTCTGTTAGCTAAGAAATAGTTATTTGAGCAATAGTGACATGTATGGCATTTGGGAATCAAATTTGCCCATCTACTTCTTGCCCTCTGTAAATATTTTCCCTGAGATAATTCACCTCTGTGTTGAGAACTATGACCCAACTCAAAGAGCTGTCAAGTCTCCATCTGGGAGCATACTCTTCCATATTACTCCTGATTCCATTAACCAAATGCTAAATTTCAAGCAGACTCAGCTTTTGGTCCCTTTTTCTATGAAATACCTGCTGGATGAAGGCCCCAAACTATCCAGCTCTGAGATTGCCAGAATTGCCAAGACATTCATGAGAGCAGACCGCCAGCCTACAGAGCCACCTCCTTTCTTATATGTCAATTTCAATGAAGTAGGCAAGCTGCTTGTAGATATGATATCCTCTATGCTAGGTTTCAAAACAAGTGAGCACATTGATGAAACAGTGTTGGTCCTATTGTCTGCATATAGCCTAGGAAAACCCCCTGCTGTTAAGTACAACTATGCCAAGTTCATTGCCAATAAAGTTCATGACCAACTAGTGAAGCTAGATAGGGAGGGAGTCTTCAAATATTCATCATATATCTATCAATTGGTCATGTATTATTAGTCAGATTGCTTCCAATGTCCCATGAAGAAGTTAGATTCAAAGGGTGAAAGAAGGTCTGTTATCTTTTGGTCATCAGTCTTCCATCAGGTCCAAAACTCTCCTTACTCTTATTGTGAGTTCATTGAGCAATTTGTTTACCCAGTATCCTGTCTCTTGAAAAGAACTCCTCCTCCTAGATTATCATATGACATGCAGAAGATATTGCAGTTGTCCAAGAACTACAAAATAGGTGATTGGTATCTCTACCAAAATCACACTGTCATTAGGATCTATGGCTGTGAGCTCTGTCCCTATAGGCTCCCAAGATATGTACCCATGAGACTGTTTGCCTTGGAATATTATAGGCAACTCATCAATTCAGATCTCACTCATTTTCATAGTGCCAAGAAGAAAGCTCACCTGAAATTCAAAGACCATCTAGGCCCCTTTATTATGAACAAGAAAGAAGGTTGGCAAGATGTTGATCAAATACTGGGGCAGAAACTCAAGCTAAAAAGGAGTTTCTGGTGGGTCCCTTATGACCCCGATGGCTTTATTAGTGCCAGACAAGTAAAATATAGGCTGACATCATATGAACATTGTAAAGTCCCATAGATTGAGCAATTTTCTAATCAAGATGAGTGGGTGCAAGGCACATTAATTGAAGAACTCACTCAAGAAGAAATAATGGAGCAAAATGTCAAAGATTTGGAAAAAATTCTTGACTTGGATTCTTTTCACCAGGTAACATTCAAACTGCCACACCAAGTTGGAGAGGGCACATCCACTGCTGCAGCTTCACAAGCTGCCCAAGAAGCATCTACATCGACAACACGTACAACGAAAGGAAAATAAGTGATGGATGTCGAGCAAGAAATAGTTGCAAAACAGCCTACCACCTCCAAGGAGCAGAGTCAAGGGAAAGCCCCTCCACAGCAGGTTGAGGCATCACATATTCCAGCCTTACAGACTCCTCTTAATGAGGAAAGAAGTAAGAAGTGGGATAGTGAAGAGACCACACCTCCAAGTGGGTCAGCACAACAACCAGAAGCCAAAAGACAAAGAATTGACCCTCAAGTTGAGGAAGAAATTAGTGAAGAAATCATAGAGAGTCTGAGGGGGGAGAGAGAAACAAGCCAACAAACAGCTACTAGCTCATTCCAGTAGGAGCAAGGTAAGCAGCATAGTACATAGGTGTCTTCCTCTAGACAGCAAAGCAAACAACCATCTGGCATTAATGGAACTTTCATGGAAATCAAGGCCCAGAATGAGCTATTAAGAATATAGTTGTATGATTAATTCCTGAAAGCAACACCCTCCAAACAACAAAGATTGATGGCAGCTTATGACATCAAGGAGGAAAAGATGATTCTAACTCATTTTAAGCCTAAAGTTCCACGGCCCCAAACAGCTGCAGATTACATAAAGACAAACCTAGAAGTCATCTCCAAGGACATACACCCGATGGACCAAATAGAGCTACACAAGCAAACAGGTGAAATGGTCTATGCCACTCTAGCAGACAAGGCTATGTTGGCACATCAACTAAAGGAATCATTGAAAAATACAAATACTCAATTGGATTTGGAGAAAATATCTTCCTCAGCCAAAGATAACCGAACAAAGACATTGGAGGAAATTATTGTGGATCTAGGGCATGATCCTAAGGATCCCAAGGGCATCAAGGCCCTTATGAAGAAGAAAGAAGATGGTATTGCTACACTCAGAAAACAAGTGAATCTGCCTGTAACTATCCACCCTCAAACTGCAGAGCTTGTGCAAGAAAAAGAAGCTGATGATACCATGAATCTGCTCATGAGGATGAATCAAAGAATAATACAGATGGAATAAGAGTTGGAGAGAACATTGCAAAGAAAGCAGGGAGAGTCGACCTCCCAGCCCCCTCAAACAACCCCAACTATTGTCATTGTTCCTCCCACACAAGAAGCAGCAATCCCTCCTGCCATTTCAACATCCACAACGACTACATCAACTACAGATGCTACAGCAGCAGCAGCAGCAGGAACAACAGGACCAGGATCTAGCATGAGTATGGAAGAGATGATGAAAGTGGTCAAAGAACTAGAAGTTCAGGTCACAGAGGTGAAAGAGGCCAAAGAAAAGTTGGCCAAGCTAGAGGCAAGCTATGACAAGTCCAAGATGACAGTGGTTGAGAAGCAAAGAGAAATAAAAGCTTGGACAACAAAATAAAGGCCTTAGAAAAAGAGCTTACCTTAGACAAGACTCTAGCTGAAATCAAAAAGATTCTGTGGGCCAAGATTGGCCAAGCAATCACTGACCAATGGCGATCAATTCAGGCCATACATGAGCAAATAGACTTGATAGGCCTAGCTCAATTTGAGACTCAGAGGGCTAGAGCGGCATTGGGAAATATGCCCGAGCAAGCCAATAAAATGATTCATTTCCTGAACACTCATACCAAAGAGGAGTTGGCAGCATTAGACATCAATAGCAGGACAGATACTATTCTGACAGCAAAAAAGGTGCTGACCATGAGAAATTTTGTGCAGACTCTAGAGAGAAAGTGTGAGGAAATGCAGGAAGAAATAAATGACTTCAAAATAAAGATGACAGCATTGCAGACCAGAGGATTACCCAGCCTATTGACTAGTGCTGGAAAACTACTGTCCTGTGAGAAATATACTATCAGAATCAATAACTATGTTTCCAATCAGATTACAACATCCTCAAGTACCTCAGAAGAAGCAGGACCTCCCTCTGGACAATCTCTTTATGATAAATTAGAAAACCTGTTTTACATTGAGCATGAAATAAATCATTTGTTTGAGGTCCCACCCAAGTTTTATAGATACATAGAGGCTGATGAAACACTCATAAAAATATAAAGACATAAGCTGCCTCCTGAGGATTGGTGGCGAGCAATGCTGGAAATTTTGCCCAGGTAATTTCGGTCTTTTTCCTCTTTTTTCAGCCTCAGATTTTGGTCAGCTAATAGGTCAGCAAAATTGAGTACGTAGACACCGAACAAAGCATAAAGGCAATAGGTAGAGGAAGTCGAAATAGTGACTCAGCAAAGCACTAGGACAACAAGCCCAAAAATTGCAAATTAAAGGCACAGCCTCAGCCGACTCAGTTGGTCCAAAAAGTCAAATTTCTCTGACAAAATAGATAGCTAGCACATTAATATTCACTACAGCATTTATTTCTTTCATCTACTTTGAAGAGTTGGTGATGAAATTTATTGAATGGAGACTCATCAACTAGATATTTTGTATCTCATTTTTGTATATATACCTCCCCATAGAATGTATTAGGGGTTGGTGATTTTATTTCTGGACTGCGCTGTAAACTATCAGACTATTTTAATACAAATTACTGTTGAGGTTCACTATTTCCGAATCATCTGAAGGTGGATTGGATGTTCTGGGACCTGCTACAAAATTCCTGAGTCATTCTATGGAACAATAAGTTATTCTAAACTGTGTTTTATGTTCTCTATATTCGTAAATTTCATATATGTTTCATAATCTTGATAACGGAGAAGAAGAATAACATAGGATTTGTTTAAATGCACCCTGTGTTCAATCTCCACTATTAATTGTGTTTTCTTCAGGATTAGTCATAAATATGAATTCTTAACTGCTCATGTTTGTACTATTTCCTTCATTTTGAATACTGTTTAGGAATCCTTAATTTCTTCTGCATAATATTCATACACTTTCCCTCTGCCAGTATAATGAAAGATTCTTGATTGCCTTTCATTCCCTGACTTCATTCCATCATTTCTAGATTTGAAAATTGTTCCTAGGTTGCCTATCCTACTCTGTAGCATTACCATTTCACCAAGAAACACTTTCAACATTACACTTTTAGTGACTCCTGTTAGCCTCCTACTACAATAGGTGTTCATATTTCATGATTGACTGTTTACATGCAAAATATATCATCTTTTTATTACTGCAAAGGTTCCATATTTCCACAGAGTTTCCATTTTGATGAGTTATTCCAATTTTGAAGTGTTGTTCAGTTAAGGGAAGGCCAAACAGTTTAAACTTGGCTTCCCTAGGTTTCAATTGCTTGTTTTAGAATATAGAGATGAATATCTGTCCAAACAATCTTAAATCTTGGCAGATTGGTAAATAGGTAGAGAAACAAGGGCGCTCATCAGCTTAATCTGAGCCCCGGAAGAGACAAGGATCGATTTAGATAGGAGGATAGCTGAAAGAAAGGTTGAAAGGCTGGGTATGCTAGTTCAAGTGCACCCAAACCAAAAGAAGAAAAAATGCTAGGTGAGTAGGCCGGGTAGGTAGCGTTGTGGTGGCAGAATCATGGCTTGTGATCTGTTTCATTTCATGTTTTCAAGTGTCATATCCATTCGCATCTCAAGCATAAGGCAGTTTCCATTTGGAGGAGCTCAAGCGAGGCATGTCTAAATTCCCCTCTTCCTCTTTCCTCAAACACTCGCTAACTTCCCCTAAAAGAGGTCAAGATCTACTTGATATCTCTTAGTCTCATCATTTTCATATCAATTGCCTTGGTAAAGATATGCTTTACCCAAGGAATGTTCACACTTCCGCTAAAAGTCCTATTTCCCCTTTAAAAGCCTAAGATTTCTATCCTTAGCGCTTTCTGGTCAAATTGCATATTAACTTCTAACTTATTATATAAATCCCAGTTATTCTTCCCTCCCCATGCTAAAAATACATATAAGATCCCCCTAAGTACATATCCCCTCCATTGGTTGAAATATAACCATAACTAGGCTTGGGAATTACTAAGTTTACTTGAAACTTAGTAAGAACCCTCATCTTGCTCATTTAAACCACCTTCCAATTAACTCGGAGAAAAGAAAAACATCTTGTTGCTGCTGCCGTTCGATTTCTGAGAACAATACTATCTCAAAATGATGCTTATCTTAAATCGCCACATTATAAATCATAAACCTTTTTCAACCAGCAATTCAGGCTTTTAATGCTAATGGAAATCGATATAATCTTCTTAAATTCAGTGGTTCTTAAGCTTATAGAATATATCCGTAAGGAAAATATTAAATGCTTGGTTGAATACTTGATCAATAAATTGATCAATTAGAAAAGTTAGATTGTGTGGGTACTTTCCAAGCACTAAAGCTGAAATATGAACAGACTCTTGATGGAGTGACTACAAGAAGTGTGTCCGCAGGGATGGGCCCGTTGCTTTGGTTGATTATGAAGATGAAGAGGATGATTCTCTAGTGCCAGAGAGTGTTACTAAAGAAGTTACCGATGTACAAGCTCAACGTTTTCTACTACTACTACAAGGGACAATTAACCTATAGTTCTGTTTTAGATGGTTGTGTAAGAGATGATTCTAATAAAAGCAATATTACACCCTGTGTTGATGAAAGGCAACAACAATCTTCTATGTGTTCAGGATAGAGTGCATCACAAAGATCTACAACCTGTACTCCTGAGAATCCAAGGACAATGAATCAGGGTCTACAACTGAACCAGCAACAAGATGCTAGTGCTCAAAGTCCACTTCAAACGAAAGTTCACATTCCACCTGGAAAGGTGTCTTCATCTTATAATCAAATGAAGCTGCCTGTACCACTAGTTACCAATTCTACAGATTTCAACTTCACTAGGCGTGGATACATAGGCATTGAGAAACTGAAGCAAAGTATGCAAGTCAGCAGGTCCCCAATTAATGGTAATAGCAATTCAGATGTATCAAGTGAACAGAATTGGGGTCCTCAGATTGACAGAATAAAGAACCAGTGGACATATCCAACTGGAGTCGCGAATATTGGAACAGAGCAAGTGATAGGAAATAATGAAGGTTATTATCCTGCTAGTGTGATAGATGAGTATGATCGTGCTGATTTTCCTACCAGTTATGATCATGCCAGATTTTTTGTGATAAAATCTTATAGTGAGGATGATGTCCACAAGAGTATTAAATACAGAGTATGGTCAAGCACTCCCAATGGTAATAAGAGATTAGATGGGGCATATCATGATGCATAGCATAGAGCAGTAGGAAATACAGGAAGCTGTCCAGTATTCTTGTTTTTCTCTGTTAATGCAAATGGCCAGTTCTGTGGTGTAGCTGAGGTGATTGGTCCTGTGGATTTCAAAAGTACCATGGATTTCTGGCAACTGGACAAATGGAGTGTTGCTTCCCAGTGAAATGGCATATCATAAAGGATGTGTCAAATTCTAATCTCCGTCACATCATTTTGGAAAACAATGAGAATAAGCCTGTAACAAACAGTCGAGATACACAAGAGATTAAATATATCCAGGGTATGGAGATGCTGAAAATTTTCAAAAACTACTCAACAAAAACATCGATACTTGATGATTTTGAGTATTATGAAGACCATGAAAAAGCTATGCGAGATAAAAATTGAGGCTTCATGCTAAACAACTGCAGCCATTAGCACATGTTGGAGCGCAGATTGATTTGAAGAAATCCGAGGAACATGTACATCAATCAGATGGAAGTTTTGCATTGAGTCATGTGGATGAGTTTATTGATGAACTTTTAACCACTGATTATGCATGTGATGTTGCTCTACCACGCGTGCCTAAAAGGTGGACTCTTGAAGCAACTGATCATAAAGCCTGTTCCTGTAGTAGGAACTCTAATAGCAAAAGCAGTAGAGCTTCTTGTTGGTGTCCAAACACGCTATTCGTGCATCTCAGCATCCTGAGAAGAGCTGGAGTCGGGATGGGAATTTAAGCAGAAAGGTATAGATGCACAAAATAATGGTTCGGTGGCTTTCATATTTCTTTAGTTACTTGGATCGTTACTTCATTGCAAGGTGTTCTCTTCCTGCACTAAATGAAGTTGGCCTCATGTGCTTCCATGATCTGGTTTACCAAGAAACTAAGAATAATGTAGGGGATGCCGCGATTACTCTGATTGAAAGAAGGAAATACGGTTTTCCATCATGCTCGAGTGAAAGATGCTAATATGAAATGCCTCTCATCTTTGAAGCCATTACCAGAAGGATTCTCTCAGGCATTTGATGGCAATCTTGATTTCCTTGGTCCATAATTGCCACTGTCAATGGCGATTGCCATTGCTAAAGGATGATTGGATCCAATAAAAATGAAAGCTTTTGATGAATTTCGACTAATCCCTTCATCGCTGGAACATCGAGAAGTCTATGCAAATGAGAGAGCGATCTAACAAAATCAATCAAGAGAATCAAAGACCAGAGAATACAACAGTCCATTTGTCCTGTTATCTGAGAAAAATCAAGAAGACAATTATGATTTGGATATGACATATATTCCTGAAAACATAATTGCTATGGGATTTCTGGCTGGCAACACCAGTTCTGGTATTTTTGAATATGTGGAGGTTCTTTCTGTGTTATAGCTAGATAAGAAATGTCATATACCTGAAGGTTATGTTAATTCTTTCATAGGAGATAAAGCAGGGGCGATTTGATAGTTTGAATTGCTTCGGAGGGAAGAGAAAGCCCGATTCGACAACGAAAGAGTATCAGCGAACCGACAAAGCGTATCAGTTATGAATATCAGCAGGGGACTTTGAACGCAAAGCAGATGGCAACAAAGGGATTGCTCAAAGTCAATGAAGCAGCTCAGAGCCATCAAAGCTCACTAGCTCATTATTAAATGTCTTAAAGCCACTTAAGGGTAAGGGAACTGCCTAAATGATGCAGACAAAAGGATTCAATGTGCAGTTATTACAAAGTTATGGCCATGAGGCCAGCGCACAGCTCCAGGACCACTATTCGACCATTTTGAGGTTGCTCTCTCATCCGCAACCCTCAGTTGCATAGCTTGAGTTTCCAGCTACCCCAGTGTAGCTCTTTTTAGATATTTTTGCATTGATTTCCAACACAACGATGAATCAAAGACAGTTACTACACATATCTCTTTTAGATCTGATTTAGAGATATTTTTTTGATAATTTTCCCCTTTGACACCTGTTCAACGGAAGTCTGTAAATATTTCCCTATATAAACCACCCTATAGACAGTCTTAGAGCGTGGAAAAAAAGAAAGAATCAGTTGATACACTCCAAGAGAGACTCGTTCTGTACATCTGATATGTTTTCCTTAATCAAAGACTGTTGAAGTTTGGAAAACGGACTGTGTGCCGTGTTTTAATGTTTGAAGGGTGAATTATGGAATTCTAGTGCTGCAACATGACTCAATAAGTGCCTCTCACCTCTGGTTTTCAATGTTTTATGCTCATAATATACATGTATCACCATCTAAATAGCAGATAGAAAGATTAGCTTAGAATTTGCTCAGCCACACTCTATGCTCAAGGTCTGCTATTTCTTTATGTTTTTCATCTGAACTGGTAATGAATATGAATTCCCTTTGGCTCATATCTCCTCGAATTCACCCATATTTTGGTAGTTATCTAGGGATTGTTTGACTGCTCCTAGACAGAGCTCTTTTCTTCATTCTGTTATGCTGAATGAGAGATTCTTTGCCTCTCATTTCTTTAAACTTTCAAATTCGGTTGGTTGGTTTGCTACACTCCATACTTGCGCTGTATTATTGAGAGTTTTTAAAAAAAATCAGAGATTAATCAAGAGATTGGATGATGGACTATCTACTATGATTTTTTTTAAATGCCTGAAGGGTGATCATGGAATTCTTATGCTGTCATATGGCCCAATAAGTGTCTCTTGCCTTCATTATGTCGGTTTATATAGGTTGGTATCATTGTCACTATCTCAATTGCAGAAAGAAAGACTAGTCTACAATTTGCCTTACAGCACTTTATACTCATTTTCTGCAATGTTCTATATGTTTTCTTCTGACTAAGGCATTAATATGAATACCTCATGGCTCATATTTGTTCTATGTCATCCATGTGTGATTGTTATTTAGGAAATCTTGACTATTCCTAGATAGAATTCATTCACCTTACCTCTGTTAGCCAGATAAAAGATTTCTTAGTTGCCTTACATGTCTGACCTCCACTTCATTCTTTTTAGCCTGAATAATTGTTTCATGAGAAGCTATCTGCTCCATATCCCTCTCGTGACCAAGAAAATGCACCAGCAGTCCTACTCCCCTGACTCCATGTCCAATGGTTTGAAACTTATCACACTATGCATTGCCTCTCTACTTGAAACCATCCTCTTTCCCACCAAAACACGAACAAAACCCCTTGTACTCAACTACTAGCCTAAGATCACCCTAAACAAAGCTAAATTACAAAGAGAGAGCCCTCTCTGATTGCAGGTAGGTTAGGACCCATAATCCAAAGATTGGTTTGGTGTTACCTCGACCGTATCCCTTAAGGAGCCAAGGGACAACATGAGCGATAACATAATGGTGACTCCACTGGGGAAGCTTTTGAAATAATTTCAATGATCAAATTTGGAAGCTAGCTCCCAAAAAGCATTCACATTATACAAGGTCAAATCCGGACCCAAAGCCCCTAGCTACTTTCGAAAATCCAAATTTGATCCCAAGAAACCTCAGGAAGATAGAGCAAAGAGAGGATTTAGCTGATTCTAGTCCTGAGAAAGTTCAGCCAAGTAGTGCTCCAACCCCTGTCAAAGTTCTATTTCATTCATCCCCTATTACCCCTACTTCATCATCCACCTCTCCATCCACCTCGTCCACATCTTCGTTCACTGCATATACTACCACTACAACTCCTATTATCCCGGTTGTTCCAACAGTTCCGTTCATCCCTGTTGTTCCACTTGTCCCTGTAAATATGGCTAATAGATATGCCCCTTTGCAGCTGCCTGCAAACCTCGGGGCTATGCCTCAGGACTACCAGACTAAAATAACTTATTTTGATGGCACAAGTGCCTGCACAGCCCTTCAGCATACAAAGAAAATGCAGGATTACTTTGAGAGCTATGAGATTGATGATGATAGTGTGAGAATGAGGATTTTTGTCCAAAGTTTGATAGGTGATGTCAGGCCTTGGTTTAGAGCACTCCCAGCCAATTCCGTAGCAAATCCAGAAGCCTTATACCACACATTTATCAATATATGGGAGAAGAAGAAAGACCCATTGCACATATTGTCCGAATATGACACCATTAAAAGAGGCCCTCAGGAGGCTGTGTTAGACTACTGCGCAAGATTTAACAATGTTTACAATGCAATCCCACAGAACCTTAGGCCTCCACCTGATCTTGCTTTATATAAATTCCCCGATGGCTTTGATACTGACATGGCTTATCAGTTAAGGGAAAGAGCCCCTCAAAGCCTGGCAGAGATGCAAGACGTTGTTGTGAGCATGGAGGCAAACTTAATTGCCAAGAGAAATAGAGCGAGAGCCGAGAGAAGAACCACCTTTAAAGAGGAACCTTCAGCCTTAGACCAAAAACTCGATGCTATTATCAGTGGCATGCATAGGTTGGGAGATAGAATAGAAACCGTTGAGAGAAAGTCTACATGGGATGCGCCACAAGCCACACTATTAGGAACCCAAATTTTAGGAAAACTCACAACCCAAACGCTGGACGATCCAGCCCAGATCATGATATAAGACCTCCTTTCCAAGAGAACTACATAGAGGCATCTACATCTAGTGAGCCATTAGAAGATACTCATATAAACTGGGTGGGTTCAAAGAGTGAACAGCAGGTTTTCTTAACATAAGAAGACTGCGATCATATCCAACAAAACCAAGATGATCATGACTTTGGTAAATTTCAGACTCAAACCGAAGAGTCTTTTGACTTCAAACAAGGCTATGATTCTGCTGTGTATGAAGTGCACAAGCAATACAAACTAAGGACCAGAACAATTGATGTCAAACAAAAGCAAACAAAACAGCCCAAGAAGATTAAAGGCACAACTGTTATTACAGAACCGGTTGATGAGACTGTCCCAAACCTGCAGGAAGTAACTATAGAAGACATAACAAACATGCAGCCCTCTAATGATCAGCCTTTGCTATCTTCTCCCGCAAAAGAAGATTTGAATAGCACTCCGCAAAACCTTCCCAAAACAGAGATACCGCAAGGTATCACTCACCATAACACTGATAATCAAGAGGAAATCACAGAAAATACACTTGAAAGGGGAAAATCTGCCACTACCAACACAAAGACTCCATTGGAGAAACCATTTAACTTAGAAGCAGAAATAAGCAAGCTTAAAATTTCCATCCCCCTCTCTGAGCTTGCCAAACATGATGTGTATAGGCAACAAATCTAAAAATCACTTCAAATGCCAGAGACCAAGGATGATGTCAATGTTTTAGATGATATGACTGAGCTATTATTCGGTCCTGAGGTTAATGGAAAACCAACATATGGAGCTGTTCTGCCCTTTTATGTAAGCCTACATATACATGACAAAGTTTTGCACAATGCTATGTTTGATTCAGGGGCCTCACACAATCTTATGCCCAAAGCTATAATGGAAAAGCTAAACCTTGATGTCACAAGACCCTACAAAGACCTATTCTCCTTTGACTCAAGTCAGGTCAAGTGTTTAAGCTTAATCAAAGATCTATGGGTGTCTCTAGTCCAATATCCCAACAAAACAATTCTGATGGACTTGGTGGTTGCTGACATTCCACCAAAATATGGGATGCTCTTTTCAAGATCTTGGGGAGCAAAACTCCAAGGATCCCTTCAATTAGACCTCTCTTACGCCACTATTTCAGTCTTTGGGCAACCAAAGAGACTGTATAGAGGAAGCATGTGGTGAGTAGTGAGGAAAAGCCCCAAAACTTTCCCATTTACTCAATCCATTCTGATATGGATTCCTTTATTTTGTTCAATGAAGATGATGGTCCCCCAACTGGTGATAAGCCTTTGGATTTAGAACAAGAAGCAAGTATAAGTGAGGAATCGGTTACCCATACCCAAGAAACTGTAAAAAAAACAATGGAACCAGCACACAAGGAGAACCTCCCGAAACAGGAAATTCAAATCTGCCCGTTCCAATGATGATTTCAACTCCCAATGCTAGCCAAGACCAAGAAATCCTATGGTATTTGGAGTTTGACGGTTCAGTAAATAGGCTAGGAGCAGGGGCAGGAGTATGGATCCATAACGCCCAAAACAACCATGCAGAGGGTCATGCCTATAGATTGAATTTCAAATGCACCAACAACATGGTAGAGTATGAGGCCCTCCTTTTAGGCCTTAAACTCATCAAAGCTCTTGGGGCTGCAAAAATTTCCATTCTAGGTGACTCCGACTTAATAATCCAACAAATGAAAGGCAACTTTGTCACCAATGATAACAAGCTGAGAGCTTATAGTACTGCTGCCACAGAAATACTCAATTACTTCACTGAATCTAAGCTTGCCAAGATATCGAGAAGCCATAACATCCATGCTCACAGTCTAACCACCTTTGCTAGCACTTGCAAGCTTCCCTTTCAGCCCAATCACTACTTTACTGCTGAGGTAAAGCATAGGCCTGCTGTCCCTAACAATATTAAAGATTGGCAAGTTTTTGAGGACGATGCACAAATCAACAATTTTTTGACTATGCAGCAAGAGTTTTCAAGATTAAACATTGACATGGATGCCATGGGTGAACAACAACAAACAACAACCCAAAATCAGCAAACCCTAACAGCTGAAACGACTAGAAAAATGTTATGCCCAACCAGTGTTGATGCCAAAAACATGTAAGAGCTCAGGCAGATACATTCAGGAGAAATAGCTGAAACAGAGGCCGAAATTATTGATTTAAAAGACAATTTTTTACCTGCTGGTCTCACTCCATTAGAAGACATCTTTGATGCAAATGATGTTCCCAAAAAACTAGAAATGCAACCTCAAAACACTGCAATTGAAGACTGTAATATTGGAACAACAGAGAAGCCCAAAATGATTAAAATGTCCAAATCTTTGCCACCTGATCAAAAACCAAAGTATATTGACTTGTTCAAAGAGTTCCAAGATGTATTCGCTTGGAGTTATGAGGACTTGAAGTCCTATGACACCTCGGTTATTCAACATGCCATCCCTCTAAAACCAAATCAAAAGCCCTTCAAACAAAAACTAAGGAGAATCAATCCAGTCCTTCTCCCTTTGATCAAAAAGGAAGTGAAAAGAATGTTTGAGGCTGGCATTATAGCACCCATTAGATTTTCGGAATGGGTATCCAATCTTGTTCCCACAAGAAAGAAGATAGGTGAGATCAGGCTTTGTGTAGACTTAAGAAATCTGAACCAAGTCTCCCTTAAAGACCACTACCCATTGCCCAAAATGGACCACATTCTCCAAAGAGTAGTGGGGTCATCCAGAATCTCTTTTCTAGATGGCTTTTCAAGTTTCAATCAAATACTTGTTCACCCAAATGACCAGGACAAGACAACCTTTACAACACTGTGAGGAACATTTAAATATGTGAAGATGCCTTTCGGACTAAAGAATGCAGGTGCTACCTTTCAAAGGGCCATGGAAATTGCATTTTCCAGGGAAATCCATGATTTCTTGGTTATCTATCTTGATGACTTAAGCCCTTTCTCCAAATCTGACCAAGAGCACCTCAAGCACCTTAGGCAAGTATTCATGACATGTAGGAAATATGGCATTTACTTAAACCCCAAGAAGTCCCTCTTCGGCCTTGAGGAAGGCAAGTTTCTAGGCCATATTATTTCAAAAGATGGCATCAGAATTGATCCGGAAAGGATCCAAGCCATTCTGCAAATCCCTTATCCGAGAAACATCAAAGAGTTGCAAGCATTCCTTGGAAAAATCAATTTCCTAAGGAGATTCAACCCAAACTTGGGTGAGCTGTTAAGACTGTTAAGCAACATGTTAAAAAAAGATTCCAAGGTAAAATGGACTCTAGAGGCCAAGCAAGCATTTGAGAGTATTAAAGTTTCATTAACCCAAACTCTGGTCCTCACAAGCCCACAGTTTAATAAGGATTTTATCATCTTTTCTTTTGCTTCAGATCACACGATAGCTGTTGTCCTTTTGCAAAAAGACGACCAAGGAAATAAGAAACCAATTGCATTTTTCAGCAGAGCCCTTAGAGATGCTCCTTTGAAGTACTAAATCATGGAGAAGCAGGCCTATGCTCTTGTTAAGGCAATCAAAGATTTCCGAGTTTACATTTTATATTCACATGTGATTTCCTATGTCCCAAATTATGTTGTAAAAGACATATTAACTCAAGAGGGATTAGAAGGTAAAAGAGGCAAGTGGATTGCCAACATTCTTTAATATGACATTGAAATAAGACCCGCCAAGCTCATAAAAGGACAAGGTTTAGCCAAACTGCTGTCTGAAACCAATTTTCAATCCCTAGACATTAACCATCTGGACAATGAACAGGAGCTGGCGACTCCACAGATTAGTGAGACCTTTTTACAATCCCCATGGTATGCTGATACTTGTTATATATTGTTAAACCTGTGTGCTCCTCCAGGATTGTCCAGGACCAAAAAGAGATTTTTAAAAATGAAGGTATCAAAGTTTTGTGTCATAGATAGTGCTTTGTTTTGGAAAAACCATGAAGGAATATTGCTGAACTGTTTAACTATCAATGAAACTGACAATGTTATGAAAGCGTTCCATGCAGGGGACTGTGGAGGACATTTATATTGGAAGTCCACTGCTGACAAGATTTTAAGGGCTGGTTTCTATTGGCCCTCTTTGTTTGCAGATGTTAAAAAATTTGTTGTCTCATGCCACAAATGCTAGATCTTTCAAGGCAAAAGAAAACTGCTGCCCTTGCCCCTTAAACCCATCTCAACCAAAAAACCTTTCCAACAATGGGGTCTTGACTTCATCGGAGAAATCCATCCCTCTTCCTCGGGCCAGCACAAATGGATTCTTACAGCCACCGACTATTTCACCAAGTGGATTGAAGCCATCCCATGCAAGCAAGCCAATGACTCCACCATTATCCAATTTCTTGAAACCAACATCCTCTCCAGATTTGGCTGCCCTGAGAAGATCATTACAGATAACACTGCTGCCTTCAAATCCAAAAAAATGATTAATTTTTGCGATAAATTCCAAATCACCCTGGGCCACTCCATAGCCTATTATGCTCAAGGCAATGGCTTGGCCGAATCTTCCAACAAGAGCCTGATTAATATCATAAAGAAAATGCTGGAAGAAAACAAGAAGAATTGGCACAAAAAGCTTATTAATGCCCTTTGGGCAGACAGACTGTCAACCAAGAGATCCATTGGGATGAGCCCTTATGAGCTAGTATATGGTATGGAGGCCAAATTTCCATCTTCACTGGGCATTCCTGTTATCAAGCTACTACAGGAAATTCGAGTTGAACCAAATTATATTCAACGAAGAATTAATCAGACCATTCATCTTCAGCAAACTAGAGAGAAAGTTTACAACAGAGCTCAGATCTTACAAGACAAGCTAAAGAAAATATTTGACAAGAGGACTAAGGCTGAGGATTTTTGTGTTGGCAACAAAGTTCTGAGGTGGGACTCACGAAGAGAAGACAAGGGGAAGCATGCAAAGTTAGATTTTTTATGGAAAGGCTCATTTGTTATCAGCGTTGTGTAGGGCAATAACACATATTTTCTCAAATCTATAGATGACAGCACAGTGGAAGACGGCCCTGTCAATGGTCGAATGTTGAAACATTATCGAGATCCTTTTTAAGGGATACAATGCCCCTATGTATATATTTGTATATTAGTATTTGTATATATGTCAGCACTTTCCTTTCTTTTTTTTTTATACATATAAGCAATCTGATTGCTTGGAACCAAACAACAAAGTTATGGAAACAATGTTTTCTCTGACAAATGACAACAAGTTGACATTCTTGATACATGACGAAACAATTGTCATAGGATGTGGTGAACCAGATTGTGTTTGGAACCATCCATACATGGTGATATCATTATTTCAGACCTTGTACCCTATGAAAACTCTTTTTCAGGGCCACTATAAATGTCTTGAGAAGATGTTTTCTGAAGCTTTCTCACAGGATATAGTATCTGAATTTTTGGAGGTTTTATTTTGAGAAAATTCTCTAGTCTTCTGAGCTCAAAGGGAGGCAATGATTTCTTCCAGACCATCCTTCCTTCATCATCTATTCAAAATCGGAACTCGAGCAAATCTATCCAAGGGACAGTCAAAAACTTGGTTGCCTGTGGGAAATGTTGCGACAGTATCAATACAATTTTTGTCAAGGATGCTGTCACTACTTTTATCGCATTTATTGGATGTACCTTCAGCATCGTTGTTTTCTTTCCTCTCCTGTCCACTTAAGTCCTCTGTGTGGATGATGTTTATAGTTATTCTGATATGTCCGCAGATTCAAAAAGCACCTCAATTCTACTCATTTACAACCTAGAGCGAAAAAGATCAATGGCATTTTTAGTGGTATCAGTTTGTGTGGATCCTGGACCTCCAAATGCACCACTCTCAGACCTACTGACCACAGGTGTACCATTTACGTTAGCATTTCTTTTTTGAGATGACTTTTGACTTTGGTGTAGAACTACCAGGTTGAGGTTTGGCATATGAAACTTTCTCTGGTGTGCAAACAACTTGATGCCTACGTTGATATTGTAGGTTTGTTTTTCTGTGTGCAAACTACCCTTCAATTTTTTTTTGGACACATCCAGACACATTCCCTTATTTGGTGTTAGATTATGTCTTTTAGCTTTTATCAACTTAGGCTTATGCTCTAATTGATTAGAATCAACCTTGGTGCGATCTAAAATGCCATGAGTCTTATTTGGAGATAAACTGCAACTGCCTTGCCTCAGATTAGGTTTCAAATTGTCATACATCCTTCTTGCCCAGACTCTTTAAAAATCAACATGGAGTTCTTACAGCGTTGTATCTTCCCACGTTGTGTTCTTAGCATGCCAGATGCAGTGTACTGTGCCAAGTTTGTGCACACTCTGCACTCACTTGGTACACCATTCTTTAACACCGTAAACCACATTGATGTTCTTATATGTAAAGCTTTACCACCCATGATATGCTGCTGCACAGATTTTGAAACAGGTAGACTTGGGAGATTTTTGTATGAAACATTGAAGATGGCATATTACTGGAAGAGTGATGAGTCAATTTATGAGCGAGAATGTGGCAACATGCCAGGCTTTGCTGTTTATTACAGGGATCCAAATAGCCAACGGGTGGGAGACACTAATACATGTTGCTGAAGCTGCTTCCTTTTATCAGTTTTCTGACAGATTTCCTAATTCATCGAAGCAGTTATAAAAACATTCATAAGCACGTTGTTCAATAAAATAACAAGTAGGATGCAAGATATTATGAAAGAAAACGCTTATCAAATCATAACGGAATGGTGGTCGTGGAGAGCTGTGGTCACCCTCAAACGTGATGACGTTTCTGTCACCAGCGCAAGAATTAATAATAAAATCTGAATAATAAGATCTGAATGATGAGGCTGAATAAAAAGGTCCCATGTGCCATGTCCAAATGATGCCGGAGTGAAAGACTTTGTTGTTATCTTAAAAACGACATCAAGATCCATGATATTAAAATGCGCTGTCTTCTGGATCACCTTTCGCATATATTTAACTGCAAACTTTAAACGGTAAATTTTGGGAGGCAGATCTTGTATGCATCAACTAGCTCCATCATCAGTTCAACTGAGTTTGCAAAAAGACTATCAAGAACCAGCCCTGCGATTGATGGATCTTCAGCCCCATACATCAAGCTTGTTACAGCCCCTCAGGTTATTTTTGTCCCCCCTGCTCCTGTGCATCCTCACATCTACAGTAAATGGCCATATCTGTCTAGATATTCTGTATGATTCATGGTCCCTAGCTATGACCGTCATCTCTATCTGCATTAGTATTCTTTCAATGCTATCAAGCTCCACTATCAAGCAAAGGTTAGCAGATAATGATCATTATGTAAAAAAATTGTAGAAATGGAAGAGTCACTATGACAGAGATTGAAGTAAGTGGTTGTGTAACAAAATCACACGAGTTCGAGTCCAAAACTAGGGTGGTTGAACATAGAGTTGACAATGATGAACATTTTCCTTTGGTAAAAAGGGTGAGAGCTCATCTGGGAAAGGAGTCTAGTAAAACACAAGAAGATCTCAACGAAGATAACATGCCAAAGACAGTGGAGGGCACTTCAGGTAAGCATACCCCATAGCATGCATTGTCATCAGATGATGCTAGCTGCAAATCTAGTATTTTTAAACAGCTTTAGAGATTATTCATCTAGAAAGGGCATCTTCACATTGCACAGTTTCTGCTGTATTGGGTGGAAAAGATACTTGTTTGCCACAAAAAGCTGATAAGTATCGTCCGAGGAGAAGTTTGGCAGATGATGAAGCTGCATTACCACCCTCAAAAAGAATTCATCGTGCTCTAGAGGCAATGTCTGCATATGCTGTTGAAGCTGCTTTCGTTTCTGATGAAGTTGATGGCACAAGCATGGAAACACAAGACGATGGTAAATTTGTGTCTGTTTGTTTGGATAATGGTAATGAGGATGTTTCAAGGACAGAAGAGCATGCAAAAGGTGAAGTTTTATTGGTCCCAAAAGATTCAACAGAAGAGACAAAGATTTCTGAAATGTGCATAGATACCTGTAAGTTGGTTTCTGAAGTATCTTCAGAACCATCTAATATTTCAGAAGAGAGGGTGGGAAATGATATAGAAGCAGATATTAGGTCTGATATGCATGGGGATCAAGGTAAAATTGACATCCATGATGATAGGATAATCCATGCTAATAGTGCTGCAAAATCCATTGTCACTTCACACAAAAATGAGGAATCAAAGCAACGTGAGAAAAACAAAATGATGGTTTAAAATTTCCCTTAGAGTGTATTAGTCAGACAGAAGGGAATGCTCATGAATTTCTGGGTACAAATTTAAAGTCTCATTTACAAGACAAATCAAAAGAAATTCATTGGTCAAGATGATGTTATAGGACATGATAATGATACCAAAGAATTGGATTTCACCTCTCAGAAATATGATGGTGCTGGACAATCCTGCTGCATTCCTCACCCCATTTCAGTTTGAGATTTCATGCGACTGTCTGGTTCCTTTTAAAAAGAAACTGTTTACAGCTTACAGTTTTTAGTCACTAGTATCAAAAGAAAGGAGTATTTTCAGTTTTTACATCAGCAACCTTTTTTCAAACAAAATAGGGAAAAAACTCCAGTTTTTTACATGTTTTGAAGCTATACTCAGGCAGAGGTGCATGTAGTAATAAGCACGCAGAATAAAGTAGGCAGTGCTATATATTTGCAACAATTCATTTCATGAGAGTGTTGTGTCCAGGCCTCAAGGAACCAAGTCATTTAGTGGCCAACCGAGAAGTGTTTCAGTCTACAGCGACAATAGAAGATCAAGGTAGTCTGACCTGCTGTTCTTGGCTTTTCACAAGGAAAAGCCATCCCCAAGTGGAGCCACTGTTAGCCTCCTACTGCAATAGGTGTCCATATTTCATGATTGACTGTTTACATGCCAACTATGTCATCTTTTTATTACTGCAAAGGTTCCATGTTTCCACAAAGTTTCCATTTTGATGACTTATTCCAATTTTGAAGTGTTGTTCAGTTAAGGGAAGGCCAAACAGACTTGGCTTCCCTAGGTTTCAATTGCTTTTTTTAGAATAAAGAGATTAATATTTGTCCAAACAAGCTTAAATCTTGGCGGATTGGTAAATAGGTAGAGAAACAAGGGCGCTCATCAGCTTAATCTGAGCCCTGGAAGAGACAAGGATCGATTTAGATAGGAGGATAGCTGAAAGATAGGTTGAAAGGCTGGGTATGCTAGTTCAAGTGCACCCAAATCAAAAGAAGAAAAAATGTTAGGTGAGTAGGCTGGGTGGGTAGCATTGTGGTGGCAGAATCATGGCTTGTGATCCGTTTCATTTCATGTTTTCAAGTGTCATATCCATTCGCATCTCAAGCATAAGGCAGTTTCCATTTGGAGGAGCTCAAGCGAGGCATGTCTAAATTCCCCTTCTTCCTCTTTCCTCAAACACTCGCTAACTTCCCCTAAAAGAGGTCAAGATCTGCTTGATATCTCTTAGTCTCATCATTTTCGTATCGATTGCCTTGGTAAAGATCTGCTTTACCCAAGGAATGTTCACACTTCCGCTAAAAGTCCTATTTCCCCTTTAAAAGCCTAAGATTTCTATCCTTAGTGCTTTCTGGTCAAATTGCATATTAACTTCTAACTTATTATATAAATCCCAGTTATTCTTCCCTCCTGTTAGGTTCCTATACCAATAGGTTTCATCTTTCATGATTGACAGTGGAAGGGCTAAATATGTTCATCATTGCAGGTTGCAAAGGTTCCATATTTTGTGTACATACTATGAAAATTAAAAAATGAAAAGAGGGTATGCCTTAAAAGAATAATCAAAAGGCAAGAAAATCAAATGGTCAAGAGAAAAATGAAAATGAACCCCAAAACTAAAGACCAAGAAAGTGGCCAGTCAAAATGCCACTACTAGCTTTGGGCAGTATCATACTCTACAAATATTGCTGCTAATCATACTTGATGGATGGCCCAATAGTCTAAACTGGACCATGCCATGTTTAAATTGCTTGTTGCAGAATAGAGAATGTTTTCTGTCCAAACAGCTCAAGTTTGGCAGATGACTAGCTAGGTAGAGAAATGAAAGAGCCCAACTGCTTAATCAGGGTCCTTGGAAGAAATAAGGGTACATTTAGATAGGAGGGCAGTCAAAAGAAAAATAGAACAATCAAGGTCTGCTAATTCAAGTGCACCCACTTCAAGTGAAGAAAAAATGTTAGGATTACTAGGTTGGGTAAGTAGTGCCAGGTTGCAGAAATGAAGGGCCATCACCAATTGGCTTATCAAGTACAAAGACTATTTCCATTCAAGGTATTGGCATCATAGCAGAGGTTTGAGGACACAACATTGGAAGCATGTCTAATTTCCCCTATTTTCCCCAAAACATCATTTACTAACATCCCCATGGACCTTGAGATCTGCTCAAGTGTCCTGTTCCACTTCAGTTCATGACAGAGTACCAGGTCAAACTATGAAGTTCAATCAAGGAAAAGAAGCCACATTTTTTGTGTAAAAACCTTCATTCTCAATCCCATCATCCTCCATTCCTAAGTTTTACTTCTTAAAACTTAGTCTTTCCCCCTGTTACACTAAAATTTGTCACCATGACTATTTACAGTTAGTATGGCTCCATCAATTGTCATACTATCCTCCTTGGCAAGCCTCATACCTCTGCTCTCCATGTCAAACTTCAAAGAAAGAGAGAAAGTCTTTAAAAATCTATTTTATTTCTGGGTACGCAGTTTCTCTCAACCTTACCTGCGTATACGCAACCCAAGTTCACAATACCTGCGTACTTGTATGCTCTGTATGTAAAGGGTGGGTGCGTACTCCTGTAAAGGTCAAAAGGTGCGAGTTTCATCTTAAAAAGTTACTTGTGGTCATTTCTAAATAATTCTAGAAGCTTGTTTGACGTGTATTGAGCACCTCCAGATGGTTCATGTACCCCTATGAAAGAGGAACTTATCCCATCAAGAGGGGAGCTACCCCATCCAAAGAGGGGCTTATCCCATTGATGGTGGACCTGATTAACTTCCTCTAGAGCATTATAAATACAGGCATTGGGCCAGAGGAGGGAGGTTGAAAGCTGAATATTCCAAAGGGTAGATGCTGCTGGAATTAGGACTTCCTTGTAGAAGCTTGTGAGGAGAGATTCCCATCCTTTCTTGTTTCATTTGGAAGTGGGTGAGCTTATCAAAGTAAAGGAAAACTCTTGCTGGACCCTGGGAGGAACTTGCACAACACCAAGGCTCAGGTTGTAATGGTTTCTTTTGTTTCCTATTAATACAAATAAGTCCATTCTTCTCAACAATTTGTTATTAATGAGTTGTTTCATATACTCCTTGGTCTGTATGTTGAATATGTTTTATTTTATGAGATATCCAGGTGCTATTTAATCGTTTGATTGTTAGTGAATGCAAGTTTTGGAGAGAAGGAGGAGCTCATCCGGATCGACAAGGCTGGACTACTACAACAGCGTTGGACTACAGGTAGGATATAAACACTTGATTTCTTGTATGGTAAATGCATATTTAGAGAAGGATTGTTCTTAATTGTCTTGTTTGTCACTAGAAATCCTTAAGCTTCTAGGGAGGTTGGTTTTGTCCACAAAATTAACTCTTTCCGCATGACAAAATGGCGACTCCAATGGGGAACTCCATTGATGTGAATGATTTTTCCTTTGTGTAAAACTTTGATCTAAGAAAAGTCATTTCTTTTATGGTTTTTGGCTGTTTGACTGTATATTTGGGTGGGCTAGCTTAGAGTTAGATTAGATTTTAGTTTTTCTTGGTTTTTCCAGTAGTACGCACCCTCTGAGCTGAGCACGGTGCGTACCTTTACACGCTAAAGCTTTGTGCACAGAGCGTGCACGCACCTGTCTGAACAAGTCGCCTGCGTACCTTGTCAAAAATTGAGAAAATTTCAATTTTTTCCATTTGTCCTCTTAGATTTTGTCTTTAATTAGTTTTTACTGCCCAGATCCACTGGTTATCTGTCAAAGATCTTCACCTGAACTTGTTTCGTTAGTGTCAAGAGTTTTAGTGGAATTCATAGAAGTTCTAGCCTTAGGGTTTGATTTTTGCATTGGTCCTGTAGTGACTTTGACTTTAGAAGTTGTGAAACCTTGGATCTCTCTAGTTTTGTCAGTCTTCTTAGGAGTCGGACCTATCATAAAGTCTACCTGTGTGAGAAACCTACCTTTGTGTTGTCTCTTTGTGGAATTTCGAAGAAGCTTGTTGATTGAGTTGTGAATTTCATTCTTGAGAAAAAGAACAAAAGAATTTGATTTTTGTTTTTGACTAGTTTATGATTATGCATGAGCTGGTCCTTGGTTTGATTGTTGCCGAGTAAAACAACCTGGAATTATCTTTGCAGGCTTTTGCCTCGTTAGATTTGCTTTTAGGTAAATTTCCTTTTGATTTGCTTTTGAGTGAGTGTTTCATAGATTTTTATAAAATTTGAGATTTCTTTTTAGAATAGTTTTATATGCTTTGTTAAATAGAAAAAATACAAAAACACCTCCTTTGAAAAGTTTGTTTTAAGTAGCATTTGAAGTATTTTGAAAGAGAAAGGAATTTTCATGCAAGTAATGAGTGGTCATGTGTTGTATGCTTGGAAAAGATAAAGAGATTGTTTCTTTGATTGTCTGTTAAGAAAGTTGCTTTTATCAATTTTGCATTCTCCAACTCTCTTAGCTAGGGAATTCATTGAAAAAGAAAAGTAGTGTAAATCATCCTAAGTGCATCTTTTTAGTGGATTTGAGTCGAGTCTACACACCATCAGTTTCATCTCCACTACCTTTTGTCTTAAAGAAAAGCCATAAAATTAACGCTTAAAGTAAAATCAACTTAGCAACTTTTCTTTTACTAGGGCTCTGAAGCACCAATATAGATCAGGCTAGTGTCTTGGAGTAGGAGAGTAATTAACTCTCCAAGATAGCAAAACCAAACAAGTAGCTATCTTGTGATAGGATAAATCCAACTGTTGCATTTATACTTTGGGAAAGCTCCTCTTAAAGGAAAAGCACGAGCTCGTGTCCGAACCAGTGAGGGGATCAATCCTCCCTCGTTAGGAACGACGCCAGACATGCACGTATTACAAACAGTAAACCTCGGATTATTGTCGAGAAGCCAGGGGTCACTTATCAGTAAACCTTGGATTATTATCAAGGAGCCGAAAAGGGGATTGAGCTTGATACTCTGCCCTTGTGTGCTGTCGGAGTGTAGACTGTTCCCCCAGGTGTATTTGTTGCTTTTGGTGACCTTAGTGACCATTATATTAGGATTCTACCCAAGGTGATGGTGGAGGGAAGATCCCACTGTACCTGGAGCAGACGTCGGCTAGACTCACTTG
>APFE030416151.1:0-12723 GCA_000404065.3 Pinus taeda
GAAAGAGAAGAATATGGAACATCTTCATCAACATCCAGTGACTCATCTGAAGATGTGAATTCTGATGGCATGCAAGAAAATATGAGTGATTTTGAATAATTGTTTAAGACAGTTTATCTAACTAATGTATGCATCGTCCCTTGAAATAAAATTTTTGATTTCCATATGGTGTTAAATGAGAAGTTATGAGACACTTTTATGTTCTTAGATCATTTTACTAGCATTTTTTTTTAATTTTGAAGATTGACCCTAAAAAAAAAATCATCGTTCCAGTATAATCACTTTTTTGTTTTCAAGCTATATTTTGCATGAAAATTTTGTTTTCACTGCCATTTTTAAAATATGTTCAAAATTAGCCCTAAAAAAAAAAAGCATTGTTCCAGTATACACACTTTTCATTTTTAGCACTGTTTTTGATGTTTCTTTGGCATTTTTTGGCATTTTTTGGCCAGAGTTCCCGTTTTGAGTTTATAGTTCCCGTTTCAAAGTTTACATTGTTGTTGGACAAAACACAAACATCTGAAAGTTTCCGAAATGGGGATGCCTGGAAACATGAACCCCCAAAATGGGTATGTATGGGCACAATATATAAAAAAACAAACACATAGATGTGTAGTTTTTATTAAATAACACATTGTCTTGCAAGAAAGTAAGAGTGATACACATGAATGACATTTTAGGAGACCCGTGTCTATGTTGACCCTCACAGATGATTAAATTATGCAAAATCCCATAGCTTTGTAACCTTTATAGCTGCCCCAAATTGGTAGATCTTGTTGGAAGTAAGAGGATGGATAAACCTGAAGTTACTGGAGATTGTTTGAAGGAGGCGCAATACATAAATAAGTCCCTTTCATCTCGAGAGAATTTTATTGTAGCATTGGAACATAGGAATCCACAAGCCATATCAAAATTGAAAATTGATTCAATTGCTTCATGTTTCATTAGGGGAAAGGAAAAGCCTTTGATGTTTGGGCACATAAGTCCTTAACCAGATTCATATGAGGAGTCAATAAGCACCCTTAAAATTGTCGAATGGGTGTCCCTTTTTGAACCAGGTACTTCTCGCTTGAATAAAAAGAGTGGAGAACTTTGTGAACTTAAAAAACAGATGGACAGTTTGAAGAAGACATTGGCAAGGAAAGGAAGTTGTCAATATAATAAGCTTACCACAGAAAAAAATGCAAGAAAAGTGCCTTGGAGTTTTGTCAATATTACCAACCAGGGAACTTATAAAAAAAAAAAAAAAAAATTAGTGAACCTTGAGGTGCAGAAAATGTTTTCTATCCTTCATGGACTCAACTTCATTCAAACCATCCATATTCATTATGCATGTTATCTCCATGAAAGAGAAGATTTAGTTGCATACCTGGATGGGGATGATGTGATACTTCATGAAACAATTTCCACTGTGGTTTCCTCCAATCTTGGTTCTCCGAGATTTTTCACTGCACATCATTTTACAAGTTTTCGAAGAGATTTGGAGTCCATTATTCATGGAAATATTACAACAGATGGAGTTTACGTAACACTCAAAATGCGACTAGGTAATGGGATATTCCACAATGGGAAAGCTATACCAGGAAACATGTTTGATGTCCTTAATAAAGTTGGGGATGATCGTGTTTCCAATCATTACCTTTGTAAGAATGAATGTTATGATCACAACCACCTTATAACTAAAGTGCAAGTTAATGGAGTCATGGTAGCCACCCCTACTGGAATCACAACCTATTCTACATCAGCTAGAAGCTCCATAGTGCGTCCTAATGTCCCATGCATTCTTTTTACTACAATATGTTGCCACTCACTATCATTTCATCTTATGATAATTCCAGATTCAACTCAGCTTGAATCGAATATTTCTGGTGCTTCTCAAATTAATTCATGGGTATTGTTTGAACGTAAGAGATGGAAACAACTCTCAAGAGGCAATTTTGTCCCTGTATACATGAGCAAGAAACCTCTTCCAACTATAAATGAATGCGATCAAACTAGTGAATGTTTTCAGGAAACTCAGATTTTTGTTGCATATGATGATGATGATGATGGGATCAGATCTGTTCTGCATATGTTGATGATAAGTCTTCTTAAAGTCGAGTCTGGAGTGAAGAAGCTTGTAGCATTGAGAAAAAGTTTGTATAGTGATGTGGGAAATGGTCAAGTTTTCAAAAATACATGTTGTGAGGAGGACCAACAAAATCTTCATAATATTGTACCAAATAAATCTACAACAAGTAAACAGGGGTTGGGAATTTAAAACAAGTCCAAGAAAATTGTAAGTGTCCAATGGAAGGGACAGAAGGTCTCTTTTGATACAAGCAAGGACAAAGAGGAAGGGTCTGCTGATGAAGAAAATACATCCACCCCCTCCACATATCTAGATGCAACTAGTGCTGTGAAATTAAAAATATATCCAGCCTGGATATGTGATGGATCCAATAAGCATTTGAACCTAGATACAAGTAGAGACTTTCTACCAAATGTAAGGAAAATTCAAGGATTTAAGTAGACTTTCAAATTTGTAGAATTTAATTTAATGCCTAACAATTATGGCATCAAGGACTAGAATGATATTCAACTTCATCCACTATCAAGGATTAGACTTAAAAATTGCTTTCAAATATCTAGGATTTGGTCTCATTCCTAACAACTATGACATCAAGGCCTAGTTGTGGTTGACAAATAAAATTCATTAGATGATGACTCACAAAGCCACAAATGGCTTTGTTTAGGTGGAAAACTAGTATTGTTCAAGAGTTTACTATAAGTCATTATAGTATTAGATGGCTCTCGCTTTAATTCCAAAATCAATCTTCCACAAGATAGAGAAGTTGTCATTCAATTTCCTTTGGAAGGGTTCTAGGGAGCATAATACCCTTTGTTAAAATGCATGAGACTCACAATGGCTACTAAATATATATGGATTTTGATCTCTAGAAGGATTTTATAAAAAATATAATTCTATAGAAATACATTTCCCAAGCAATAATTTAAATTGGATTAGAAGCCTAGAGAAACCTTATGTGGGAATTTCATTTTTTTTAGAGCCACGGTCTAAACCAACCTTGTAGGGGATTGTCTTACCTACAAGATTGGGGGTGGTACTTGTTGGAGTGGGTGCGGATCCTTGGATTGGCATGAGCCAAGATTTCAAGATATCTTTGGACCTAGTCAAAAACATTCAAAGTTGAAAATATTTATTATAAACAAGGGTTACAATGATACTCCAGCAGTAAAAAAATGGGACATAAGGTGGTTTTTATATGTGGAGGAGTTAGGCTTGGGTAGGAAACAAGAACAAGGGTGAGATATCTACAAAATCCATCTATATAAATTTGCTATCACGCTTAGGAGCAGAAATATTTATTAAGTTGGGGAGAAAATGTCAATTCAAGCAATATATCATCAATCTGGGTTTTCATGTCTCCTTAATTCCCAATGCTGATAAAGAAAATATGTGGGAATGGCTAGGTCAAGGTACAAAAGAGAATAAGTCCATGGATGTTTGTTTCAAAGGTGATGCATTGACAGAACACATAATAGGTTTGAAGAGGTCTTCTTCAATCATACATACTGGAAATTGATGAAAGTCTGTTGGCGTAATGTGAACAAGTCTTACCTCTCTCTTGAGAAGAAACATAATGATAGAAGCCTCCTATGTCCTTTTTCTTTTAGTAGAACACATCACTTATAATTTTCTGTTAAGCCATTTTATTTTGGCTTTTAAACCTAGCCATTTGAGGAATTTGATATGAATTGTTGTACTATTTTTTTACTTTCGGTGAAATCCTTCACACAACCAAAAATAATAACAAATAGTTTAGGAAGACATAAGGAATGAAAATAATTTTCAACTGAGTACAAACATGTTTAGAATCGTTACTAAAAAAACTATTAGAGGTTTCATGGAATAAATGGGAAAGTTGGCATGAGATTCCTTGAAAAGTTCATACCAGTATAACTAAGGAAATAAAATCCCTTGCCATAATTTCCTTTCAAATTCCATGATTTTTTCCTTTTCATTCACTTCCAACAAAGCCCCAAGCCACAGCAACAACAACGTCCAGGAATACCCAACTGACAAGGAACTACAAGACATCCCCATTTGCAGGGGGTGTCAATAACTAGAATGAGAACACACCCAGCTGCATCCCTGAACTATCCAACATACACAGTACTTATAGACACACCCCCTCGATGTGGGGACACATCCATGTGTATCATTGGATATGAAACTACTTATCATTGACAATCTAACAATTGGTATCTATCATCTTGTAGCCGCTTTTAATTTAGTTTATTGTGTGTCAAATCCAAATCTGAATATGCATGTGAATAATGTCAATATAGAATTTCCTAATCTAATTAACATCAGTGACATCAGTTATGTACTGCATGCTCATTACTACAATACCAATTCCTAGTATCCTGGCATAGACTATTGTAACCAATCTTCATAAGGCCTACTTCATCCTTCACTATCTAGAAAGCTATCATAACCAGCTTTTCCAATAAATGAAGAAAAATTGAAAATAAATTGACCTCCCCTCCAATTCAAAAAAGAGGTGCAATGAACTAATGGGCACTGAAATCCCATGGTGATAATTGTAGTTCAATAGGCATGAAAATGTGAAATGGTGTTTGTGGTTACTAGTGGGAAGTATAAGTGGTATAGCACCCTTTGAAGCGGGAGTTGAACCTGTGGTTGGAGGAAACTTCAAAACTGGGGTCGCTGCACGAACCCCTAGAATTGGAGGTTGTGGAAGGTGCATCACACCCATGGTTCTTGGTGGACGTGGAGGAAAAGTGGGATGCACCATAGGAGGGTAGGGAGCCGAATATCGGGGCATACCTACAGGTGCAACACCAAGAATTGGACAATTTTTGTGTCAGGGCATAGCACATTTCTAATAATCAAACAAACACATCATACTAAATAGCACTTATCCATAAACATGTATTATAGGTAGGAGGGAATGCACCTACATGATCACTGCAGACTTCATTGCTACATAGAAACAAAGGAATGAGAATGTTTGCTAACACAATTCATAGCCCATAATACAAAGGAACAAATTACTCAATTCACAAGAAAATATCAAGCCATTTCACTTACCTTCTTTATTTCGCTAGACTTAAAACCATCTGAACACCAATTTCTAAATTTTGTATTTAAAACTCCAAATATAGGGAGGATTTCACAAAACAAAAATGAACAACAGGTCTTCCTTACGTATTAGCTTACTTAAAAGTTCATAAAATCATTTCCTAAATATAACAGTGAAACAAATGAAATACTAACAACACCAATACCTTGGTACTTGCTCGTTAAAGGTGATTCATTGTTGTTCAAATAAAGGAACCCCTTGCATGTCATAGTGTTCTTAATATCTAGAAGAAAGGAACCTACTATGTGGGCTTGCTTTCAAATAATGCAGACAAGAGGATACTTCTAGTGACGCTGGCACAACGTTTCATTCCTCCGAAATTTGACAAATCTTGAACCAAGGGGAAATTAAAATTCCCAAAGAGTTTGAATATTTGTGTATCCACTCTAAAGAAGATTGTTGCAAAAATTATTGCCAGAAAAGTATTAAAATATCAGACAAAGTGTTTTTTTATGACTACAACAACTATATGTGGGGAATTTATGCATACCACAAGAGATGATGTAGAGGGCTCTTTAACTAGCTGCAATGACACTCTTTTCAAGCTCTCACCACAAAATGTGGATATCGTAGGAGAGAACATCTGGTCATCGATTTGCATTGTACTCGTGCATCCATCCCATGCTAACCTACAAGCTTGTTGTTCTTTCTACCATTAAAGGCATATCATGCCCTTCACCTATATATTAACTCACCCTATTTCCACTCTTTCCTTTAAAGATATTGCTTCAAAAAAATAAATTAATTTTCAATTATTTTGCACAGCTTATACTCTTTACATTATTTACATCCACGAAATCCTGATGATTAGCATAGCTTACACTCTGGAAATGTTAGAGGAATCACTGTTGTTTGTAGTTTTCATATTCTTAACTTGTCCAGCAAATAATATGGGGACAATATAGTTTTAAAATAAGATTCCTCTGTTGTCATGCTTTCAAAGTATATAAGACAGAGATTGGCATGATTTTATCAGGATACTGCCAGGGAACAAGTCAAAGAATTCAAATTCTAAATATTTATGGGCCTTACATTAATAGAAAATTGTTCTGGGATAGAATTGATGGGAGTGGTATCTTAGACCTGCAACATCTTATAGTAGCTAGGGATTTGAACCTTACTCTTGAGGACCATGAATGTTGGGGGAAGAAAGGTAGGGTGGATACCTTGGTTGGATACTTTAAGGACCTCTTTTATCGGAAACTTCTCTTGGACATTGTGCCACAACCCCTATGCCCGTCCTAGGGGAATGGGCAGTCTGGAGATGATGGTATAGCCAAAATGCTTGATCGGTTCCTAGTGCATTCTTCCTTGAAAATGAGGCTAGTCAATCTGGAGGCCTTATCCTTTTTTTCTGAAACCTCTAATCACCGTGCAATTATGATCCAATGGAAGGGTGCTGAGAAGCAGGGAGCACTTCCTTTTAAATTTAACCACCATTGGATCGAGGATCCATATTTCAAGGAATTTGTTGTTCAATCATGATCTCAACCTCTTTGTCATGCCTTCAATTCGAAAATGGATGCCTTCATCTACAAACTGAAGAGACTTAAAGGCATTGTCAAGGCCTAGATCCACAAGTGTAAGGAGGAACAAACACTGCAACTTAGGAAAATTGAGGTTGACATCATTGCTTATATGGACCCATCACTTTTTTTTTTTTTTTTTGGAATCCCATTTGAATCTAGTTAAGGATCTAATTCAAAGGAAGAATAGACTTCTTTTGGCTCGAGAGGAGGAGTGGCGTCTTAAGAGCAGGGCTGCTTGGATCAAAGGAGGGGATCAAAATTCTAAATTCTTCCACATGGTTCCTTCTAAGTGAAGGGCTGCTAATACTATTTGGAATATTAGGAACTCTAAGGGTAAATTGATACATTCTCTCAAGGATATTATGGAATAAGCACATAGGTTTTTCAGCAAACAGATCACTGAACAAGAGGAGGATAACTTTACGGATAAATTAGATTTGGAAAACCTCTTTCCCATTTTTTTTAATGAGGATGACATTAGTCGCATGGATTGTCTAGTTTTTGAAAAGGAGCTCCTCCATATGCTCAAAGAGATGGCCAAAGATAAAAGTCTGGGCCCTGATGGTTGACTAGTTGAGCTCTATTTATCCTATTTTGACCTCATGGGAGCTTAATTGTTGCAGGTGGTTGAAGAATATTGGGTATCTGGTCGCATCTCAAGAGCCATCAATGCAACTTTACTTGCATTGATTCCTAAGAAATCAAAATCTACTTGTTTCTATGACTTTAGACCTATTTCCCTTTGTAAGTCTGTTTATAATTTGATTTCTAAAATTGTAGCTAATAGAGTTAAAAAGATTCTTTCTCTTCATATATGCCCAGAGAAATTTGGATTTCTTCCTGACAAGAGAATACAGGATGCAGTTGCAATCACATTAGAAAGCATACATTAAATAAAATCAAACAAACAGAAAACCTACCTCATGAAAATAGATCCACTGAGGGCATATGATCAGGTAGACTGGGATTTTCTTTGTCTGGTCCTTCACAAGACTAGCTTTCCACATCATCAGGTTAGATGGATAATGGCATGTGTGACTTCGACATCTATGGTTATCCTAGTTAATGGGTACCCCTCTAATTTATTCAAAACTTCCAGGGGCCTGAGGCAAGGATGTGCTCTCTCCCCGCTCCTTTTTACTTTAGTCATGGATTCACTCAGTCAAAGCTTGAGGATAGAAAATTAAACTGGGGATATTACTGGTTGTAGGGTCTCTTCCACAGCCACCTCAACTCATCTTTTCTTCGTAGATGATGTCCTTTTTTTGGTGCAACCAATTTTTCAAAATGGGAAATTATATATTGGATTCTTTCTAAATTTGGTAGAGCCTCAGGTCTCATTATCAATAAGGAAAAATCTGAGTTTATAGTGGATGAGATGGATGTATCAACCATTCAGCAAATAGAAGCTCTATTTGGGATTAAGTCGATCCCTTTGTCTTCAAGTTTCAAATACTTGGTATTCTTTCTCAAACCTAATTGTTACATACTACTGGAGTGGGAATGACTAATCACAAGTCCAGAAAAAGCTTTCTATTTGGGAACACCGATGCCTGACCCTCGAGGGTAGGGTGATCTTGATAAAATCAGTGCTTCAAGGAATTTATGTGTATTGGATGCACTTATTTCTTCTCCCATTGGTGGTCATGCACAAAATCAACATTATCATTGCCAAGTTCTTGTGGGCAGGATCTAGCCCAGGGAAAAAATACCACCTCATCAAGCTTGGAATGCTTTCTTTCCCTCAAGATTTGGGTGGTTGTGGATTAAGGGACACAAAGCAGTTTAATCTAGCCCTCCTCTATTGTAATATGTGGGGGGATTTTAATGCTCAGGGCTTATGGAGAGATATAATATTGAGGAAATATCTTCATCAACAAAGTATGGAAGAGTGGGTTGCAGCGAGAGCTCCCTCTAAATGTAAAAAATATGTTATATGGGGCATCTTGATGGCTGCTAAGATTTGGCTTTGTGCAAATCTGAAATGGCAGGTTGGAAATGGGGCTAAGATACATATTGGGTTGGATGTGATGAAGGGGATGAATAGGGGTCATTCATTATCGCCACAAATTATCTTGGCATTGCACCAATTGGGGTTTAGACTTCTTGTTGACTTAATGAACCTGACTTCCCTGGACCGCCCCTTACATACATGGACACATTCTTGGGAGTTGGGACTGAATGCAAAATTGGATCTTGAATGGGAGTCTTATAGACTCAATCTTATTGAGGCAAGGATAACATTAAATGATAGGCATGATTTTCTTTCATGGGATGGCCGAGCTGCTAGAGGCAACATAGAAGTCAAAGAAATTTATGCATTCATTTTTGGTTCTCCATCCCCCAGTTCCTTTGATGAATGGATCGTGCCTATGTGGAAATGGAATGCACCCTTGAAGATAAAATGTTTCTCTTGGTTGAACCTTTTAAACTACATCTTGACCTTGGATAATTTGATGAAAAGGGGCCTTTAGGGTCTGGGTAGATGCCATTTTTGCCATTTTTCCATCGAAGACATTGTTCACTTATTTTTTGGAATGTTCTTTGGGGGATATGGCGGTCTAGAAATGCTACAATGTTTTAGGATAGACACCCTGACTCCTATTCTGCTAGTGTTAGATTCTTGGTTACTTTCTTGAGATAGGCTCTTGGGTTCCTAGGTCTCCTTAGAGGGTCGTTCGAATTTTGGATCTGGGGACACTCTTCCCTACTATATTTTTCAACAGGGCTTTTGTTGGGGGACGATGTGGTTGTGGAGCTCTCATTGAGCTTTGTCCCAGCAGGGTTTTTTTATTCTATTGGAATGGGGTGATGGCACTAACTGTAGGGTCGAGATTGTGGCATTGTGGGGTTTACTTCAGAGTGTTGTTTGCCTAGCCATTGAATCCATTAGGATTGTTAGAGATGCCAAAAATATCATTAATTGTTTGTAGGGGAGGATCACTCTAGATGTTCCTTTTCTACATCACTGGATGGCTAATATTAATGCCTCCAATCTTCTTTCTCTGATTTATCTTTCCTCCATGTGTACAGAGAACAAAACATGGAGGTTGATAGCCTATCCAAGCGGGGGTTGGATAGTATCTCTAGATTTATGTTTTATGAGCTATGGATTGATGGAACCATTCATTCTTCTAGGTCCTTTGAGCTATGAATGATTTTCTAGGATATGTTTGGTTTCTCGGATATTGTTGTGGCTCTATTTGGGTTTTGGCTAGGTGTTTGTTTTTTCAATGATTGAGAGGCACCTTATGCAACCATCCTAAGACAGATGTTCTCGGTTTCTGCCTAATACAAGATAAGTTACATCTATCCCATCAACTTCGTTAGACAATAAAAATCAAGATCATTTTATCAAATTAACAAGAAAAACCCACTGTGAATTTAACAAAACCACTCCTACAATAAAATGAACTAGGAAGCACTCAATACACCTAATATTATCCATATAATCATCTTGTTGCTCTGATCCTTTATTGATTCATTCTCAGTTGAAAATAAACACTTGGAGAGGACATGGACACTTGGAGTGGACTTCCCTGGACAACCCCTTACATACATGACCACATTCTTGGGAGTTGGGACTGAATGCAGAACTGGATCTTGAATGGAAGTCTTATAGACTCAAACTTATTGAGGCAAGGATAAAATTAAATGATAGGCACAATTTTCTTTCATGGGGTGGTCGAGCTGTTGGAGGCAACATAGAATTCAAAAAAATTTATGCATTCATTTTTGGTTCTCCATCCCCCAGTTCCTTTGATGAATGGACCATGCCTATGTGAAAATGGGATGCACCCTTGAAGATCAAATGTTTCTCTTGGTTGACCCTTTTAAACCGCATCTTGACGTGGGAGAATTTGATGAAAAGGGGTCTTCAGGGTCCAGGTAGATGCCATTTTTTCCATTTTTGCCATCGAAGACATTGTTCACTTATTTTTGGAGTGTCCCTTTGCCAAGGCCATATGGGAAAATGTTGCAAGATCACTGAAGCTTAGGGTTGGTTCGAATTGGTCTTCCATTATTGAGTGTCTTATGTTTTGGTCCTTGAATCTAAGACCATACAGGGTGCTCTCCATGTATGTTCTTTGGGGGATATGGCGGTCTAGAAATGCTACAATATTTGAGGACAAACACCCTCATTGCTATTCTGCCAGTGTTTAATTGTTGGTTACTTTATTGAGATAAGCCCCTGTGTTCCTAGGTCTCCTCAGAGGACTGTTCGAATTTTGGATTTGGGGACACTCTTCCCTACTGGATTTTTCAATGGGGCTTTTGTTGGGGGACGATATGGTTGTGAAGCTCTCATTGAACTTTTAGGTAATGGCACTAATTGCAAGGCCAAGATTGTGGCATATGGAGTTTACTTCAGAGTGTTGTTTGGATGGCCATTGAATCCATTAGGATTGTTGGAAATTCCAAAATTTTCATTGACCGGTTGCAGGGGAGGAGCTCTCTAGATGTTCCTTTGCTACATCACTGGATGGCTAATATTGATGCCCTCCATTCTTCTTTCTCTGATTTATCTTTCCTCCATGTGTACAGAGAACAAACATGGAGGTTGATGGCCTGTCTAAGTGGGGGCTAGATAGTATCTCTAGGTTTATGTTTTATGAGCTATGGATTGATGGAACCATTCATTCTTATGGTTCTTTTGAGCTATGAATGATTTTCTTGGATCTGCCTGGCTTCTCAGATATTGTTGTGGCTATGTTTGGGTTTTGGCTAGGTGTTTGTTTTTTCAACGATTGAGAAGCACCTTATGCAGCCATCATAAGGCAGATGTTCTTGGTTGGTGCCTAATACAAAATAAGTTACATCTAAGCCATCAGCTTCGTTAGATGATAAACATCAAGATCATTTTATCAAATTAACAAGACCTGCCCACTGTGAATTTAACAAAGCCACGCCTACAATAAAATGAACTAGGAAGCACTCAATACACCTAATATTATCCATATAATCATCTCATTGCTCTGATCCTTTACTGATTCATTCGCAGTTGAAAATAAACACTTGGAGAGGGCATAAAAATCCTTAGGGCCAAAATAAAGACACCTCGCACCTAATTCATTCTCAAATAAAACCATAACAAGCTTCCCTTCAAAATTAGAAAGATGATAAAACCCATCAAGGACGAGAATACTATATTCATTACTAAAAAAAATAATGATGAGCCAATAATCAAACCCCACCAGCTTGGCCTGCATGTTATTGGTTCCCGTGGTCACCATTCAGTCTAGGGATTCAATGCAAACACCCAAACTCTTCGATTTTTTCTCTGTAAATTGTTGAAGTTCCACATATTTTAGATCAACAGAGGAGTGAGAAGGAAGATATGTAGCTGAGAATTTGGTGATTGCAACGAATCTAACTGTATACCATAGAATGATTTTTGAATGAATTCACTCCTCACTCCCCAATGAGAAAAGCTCAAATTGTTATCGTTAAGATTTGAGATTAATGTTTCTTTATTCGTACCCTCCGTGCAAAAAGGATGTAAAAGGATGTATGAGGATGCATAGAAACATCATCAGTTGCATAAAATGCATTGATACTAATTAAATTATTGCAGCCTATGCAAATTCCTCTTTAACTTCGCTCCAGCTAAGGAAAAAACGGAAATAAGTTATCCTCCACAAAATCTGTCCAACAACGCTAGTAGTTTATTTCTTCTTTCAGTAGTTGCAACAATCCTCATCTTTCTAAGGACATTGGACATCTTCTCTCTCTTCTTCTTGGCCCTCTTGTGTGTTTCCAGCTTCTTCTTTGCCACTTTCAAAGCAAGCTTATCTTTCCCCACTTTCAACAACTCGGTGATCTGCTTCTTGTATGGGGAAAAACCTACCACTTCCCTTATCAACTTCCTCACAAAATATGTTCATTTGCTCCTCTTCCCTTTGTTGGCAGAGGGACAGGGAGCCAGCTCTTGCTTGGTTACTATATGCCTCTATTCACGGCTACGAAAATCACTAATGTCGGTTGTGCAAGGAAAAAATTATTTTAAATAAAATTTAATATTT